>VMBQ01006799.1:5808-34415 GCA_007657795.1 Dreissena rostriformis | reverse complement strand
CCCGGGTACAGAAAATACGCTTAAAGGCACCCGGCCATACTCCGTGGTACCTTTTAGTATGTATTTCCGTACCCCGGGTACTTTGTAGTATACTTTACGTACCCCAGGTACGTTGAAGTATACTTTAGAGTACCCGGGGTACTTTTAAGTAGCACCTGAGCCGACAATGACCAATCGAGCTCTAGTGTAGCGATTGGAATCGAAATAAGAATATATAGTTATAATATACATGTTTTTTCGCAAAATACTGCTTTCAACCATTTTGAAGCGTCATATTAAGCTTTTCAGTATGAATAGGTTAGAGTTTATATCAGCCAAAACTGGAAAAAGGCATAAAATACCTGTCAGAACTTACATTTTTTTTTTTGCCAACTATTGTTTTCTTCGGAAACCATCTTTCCAGCGCGGCCATATTAAGCTCGTCATTGCATGTAGCATAATAGTTAATGTGTTCAGTTTTTAATCGTCCTGTGAAAGCCAAACGACTACATGTATATCATTGTATGTGCAAACAGGGCTGACAGACATGTTTGTCTTTTAAAGGACGACATGCATATATGCCATAACGCCTGTCCTGTGATGTTAGCTCTCAGCAGCATATGTACTCGGGCAAATATGTTCTTGTGGCGTCATTAGTTATGTGATGATTTTTATTGGCTTATATACTCAAAACTATGTGTTTTTGACGTCATTACGCTAGTTCCGTGANTGTGGCGTCATTAGTTATGTGATGATTTTTATTGGCTTATATACTCGAAACTATGTTCTTTTGACGTCATTACGCTAGTTCCGTGCTAATTGCTATTTGCTTACGTACTCTAGAAATATATTATTAAGACGTCATTTTGCTTGTCTTGAATAATCATATCAGCACGTTGTTGCAAGTTATTGTGAATACTAGGCTGTAAGTAACTTTAGAAACATCTGAAGAGTCGGAGATGATTTGCAAACCATCTTCCTTACTAACTTGGTGCTTTTTNTATTGGCTTACGTACTCGAGACAATATATTATTAAGACGTCATTTTGCTTGTCTTGAATAATCATATATATCAGTACGTTGTTGCAAGTTATTGTGAATACTAGGCTGTTAGTAACTTTAGAAACATCTGAAGAGTCGGAAATGATTTGCGAACCATCTTCCTTACTTACTTGGTGCTTTTTTTCGGATATATATTGCAAACAATAGCGCAACGAACACAAATGCAGACACGTACTTTGCTAGATTTTTAACTAAAGCAGAGTAGCTCAGGGTTACTTATAAATATGCCCCTGGACCATTTTAATTTCAGACAAAGGCCCTTCACTAAGCACCCTACCGGATGAATTCTGCGTGAACCAATCCACGATGGACTCATCCCCTACCGTTGTACCTCTAACGTTAACGCTGCTACCAGAAGAAGATGACGTCACCGCGACAGGCCGGTCCCTTGTTACCAGGGAGCGGTCGGCAGTTGTTGAAGAATGGCTGGAAAATGCGCACATGCGCACCGACGACGGGTTACCGATACCGGAGCTGCCAGAAGAGTTTAGTGTGAACGACCATAGACTTCCGGCTAGCACCCCTAGACCCAAGATGACGAGAAGTCTTAGTCAGCCCTATTTAAAAGTCCCCGGGACCGGAAGACGTTCTTGGAGATAGTATAGTGAACCATTTTAGTTGGTATTTACGTACGTTATACCCAGGTGTAATAGAGACTAGACTGACCGCCAACACCAAGTGGTCGCTATACTCAAGTGACCGCTCAGTCAGGTTGAATTGTAATTTGATACGACGTGTTGGATAATATATACTGTTGTTTGTTTTCAATGATATTCTTGTAATGTATAACACATATTTGGATATTTTATTACTATGCCACGATATTCTACTTATGCGATATGCTGTCAAAGATATCATACAAATGTGATATCCTGCAAAAGAAATTCTAGTAATGTGATATGCTTTCAAAGATATTCTACTTATGTGATATGCTTTCAAAGATATTCTACTTATGTGATATGCTTATAAAGATATCTACTTATGAGATACGCGTTAAAATATATTCTAGTAATGTGATATGCTTTGAAAGATATTCTAGTAATGTGTAACGATGTCATGGATATTCTACTCTTATGTGATATGCTTTCAAAGATATTCTAGTAATGTGATATGCTTTCAAAGATATTCTAGTAATGTGATATGCTTTCAAAGATATTCTAGTAATGTGATTTGCTTTCAAAGATATTCTACTTGTTTGATTTGCTTTCAAAGATATTCTAGTAATGTGATATGTTTTCAAAGATATTAAACTTATGTGATATGCTGTAAAAGATGTTATACTAATGTGAAATGCTGTCAAATATATTCTAGTAATATATGCTTTCAAAGATATTCTACTGATGTGATATGCTTTCAAAGATATTCTACTTATGTGATATGCTTTCAAAGATATTCTACTGATGTTATATGCTTTCAAAGATATTCTTCTAATGTGATATGCTTTCAAAGATATTATACTTATGTGATATGCTTTCAAAGATATTCTTCTTATGTGATAAGCTGTTAAAGAGATTCTTCTAATGTGATATGCTGTCAAAATATTAGTATAATTTGATATTCTGTCAAAGATATTATACTTATGTGATAATCTGTCAAATACATTCTACTAATATGATATTCTGTCAAAGATATTGTATTTATTTTATATGATGTCAAAGATAATTTACTTATGCGATATTCTGTCAAAACTATTATACTAATGTGATAATCTGTCAAAAATATTCCACTTATGTGATAATCTGTCAAAGATATTCTACAAATATGATATTCTGTCAAAGATATTATACTGATGCGATATTCTGTCAAAGATATTATACTGATTTGACAATTTGTCAAAGATATTATACTTATGCGATTATATGTCAAAGATATTATAATTATGAGATATTCTGTCAAAGATATTTTATGTGATATTCTGTCAAAGATATTCTACTTATGCGATAATCTGTCTAAGATATTCTACTCATGCGATATTCTGTCAAAGATATTCTAATATTGCGATATTCTGTCAAAGATATTCTACTAATGCGATATTCTGTCAAAGATAGTATACTTATGCGATATTCCGTCTAAGATATTATACTAATGTGATAATTTGTCAAAGATATTCTACTTACGCAATATTCTGTCCAATATGTTTTACTTGTGCGATTCGTTATCGTGGATATTCTAGTAATCTGAGCATTGTCTTGAATCGTCTAGTAATGGGATGTGTTTTCCTAAATATTCTTGTAACGTGATGCCTTTCCTAGATAATCTAGTAACGTGATGCTTTTTCCTAGATATTCTAGTAACGTGATGCGTTCTCCTAAATATTCTACTTACATAATGCGTTTGCCTAGATATTCTAGTTACATGATGCGTTTGCCTAGATATTCTAGTAACGTGATGCGTTTTCCTAGATATCCTAGTAACGTGATGCGTTTTCCTAGATATTCTAGTAACGCGATGCGTTTTCCTAAATATTCTAGTAACGTGATGCGTTTTCCTAGATATTCTAGTTACATGATGCTTTTGCCTAGATATTTGAGTAACGTGATGCATTTTCCTAGATATTCTAGTAACGTGATGCGGTTTCCTAGATATTCTAGTAACGTGATGCGTTTTCCTAGATATTCTAGTAATGTGATGCGTTTTCCTAGATATTCTAGTAACGTGATTCGTTTTCCTACATATTCTAGTAATGTGATGCTTTTTCCTAGATATTTGAGTAATTAATGGGATACACATTTTAAATCTATAATTATTTGATAAAATAAGATGGATATTCTATTGAGATACTTCGTTATTATGTTCATGTGATACGATGTAATGGATTTTACTACTACGATACATTGTCATGGATATTCTACTTATGTTATACGCTAACAATGTGATTATTGTAAAATAATATGGAACAATTGATATTTTAGCAATAATAAATCGTCATTCTAGCAATAAAATACACGTTTAAAATGCAACAAGGAAACTCCAGTGACAATACAAGTTGATTTATAAACAACACAATCTTACTTCTGTTTTCATTTACGTCTATTTAAACACTCATAAAATGACAGTAAAAAAATACACGTGAATACATGGAGCTTGATACAACACATTTTTCTACTAAGCTAAGACCATTAAAACATACATTGGACGAAATATATCGCTAATACAATAATAAACAGTATTTATTGCAGCAATCACTAAGGAAGAATAGAGTGCATGAGTACAGCCGGCAAATTAAGTTGTATTGGAATAGAACAGAATTATTGAGACTTAATCAAATTTGGTTCTCGTATACATGTACCAGAATCAATAATGCAGATTTGCATTTATTTCACTATTAATAAATCTACACCTTCNCTAATACAATAATAAACAGTATTTATTGCAGCAATCACTAAGGAAGAATATAGTGCATGAGTACAGCCGGCAAATTAAGTTGTATTTGAACAGAACAGAATAATTGAGACTTAATCAATCAAATTTGGTTCTCGTATACATGTACCAGAATCAATAATGCAGATTTGCATTTATTTCACCATTAATAAATCTACACCTTCAAATATTTAGCATTTAAACATATTCATAGATCTGTACTGTAATTAGGTGATTTCTCTTAATACCATTTTTGTAACATAGTTGCAGTTTTAAAGATAATTCTCTTTAATTTCTAAACTGAACATACTAGTGTTTACGCCATCCATTTACAAGTTCGCCATCCATTTACAAGTTCGTAGTAACATGTATTTTGTATGTTGGCCAAATAAGGTGATCAAAAAAGAAACCAAAAATTAATTTGAAAAAGTGTAGCAACATTATTCACATAGCTTGTGTTGTTGTTTAACAAAAATCATAACCAAACGAGCACCAGCATAAGTGATTACGTATGCTTTAAGCTGAGCAAAACCCCACACCAATTTACATTTTAATATTATGAAAACATATACACGTATAGAAACACTGTAGCTATCTGAATCAACACAAGGCACTGAAAATGTTTAATGTTTTATCCAAATCTGATTTATTTGCAGACATTATAACATGCTCCAAATTTTTTTTTATACTTGATGACTTCCCTTTCATGATATTTTGCTCATATTAAATATGTAACAAAATTATNTGTTTTTTATGCTTGGTGACTTTCCTTTCATGATATTTTGCTCATATTAAATATGTAACAAAATTATGTCATTGTTGTTTTGGCTGTAGTTTTTTAACGACTTGGTAGAACATTCAAATGCACGGCATAGATAGCAACTAAGTACAATGTAAGTATTCAAATCATGGAAGTTCTGACAATATCACCGTAAGGCTGGAAATGTTTGGTCAATTCACAGAATCCTTAAAGTGTCTTAAGAATGGAAAAAAAAAACACAAATGTGAATTAGAAGGAAAAAAATACAAAAATAGCAATTTGAAAAAAAAACACACTTTAAAAAACAAACATGTAAGATGATGTAAGTATCAAATTCTTTAAAAAATTGATGAATTTAGGCCAACTTTTAAACTAAACACATACATGAAGACTTATAAGTATTGCAAATATTGATGGAGGCAAAAAGACTTAACATACTAGAATACACTTGCAGCTTATAGATAATTATGCACAGTGTGAATGAACAAATTATATACATTTTAAGTTAAGATTTTTAAGTTTCACAGAAGTTCAAAATCAATTATTTAAGATTAAAAGTTAATGTTTCCTTTTATGATTTTTTTTTAAACATTGCACAACATATATTTTATTGACAAGATATAGGCCTATATCTGATTATAACGTTCTGTAAATAATAACAATTTACATGAAGATTACAAATACCTTTTCAACAATAAAGATAAAACTCTATACAACATACATGACAATACCATTTATGTACATGTTTACAGATACTGTTAAAAACTTAATAGACAGGTTTTGTGAATCGTTTTTGCAAAATGGTCCATAAATATAGCTAACAAAATCGTCAATTTATATAGCTAACAAAATGGTCCATTTATTTAGCTAATAAAATGGTCCATTTATATAGCCTACAAAATGGTCCATTTATATAGCTAACAAAATGGTCCATTAATAGCTAACAAAATGGTCCATTAATATATCTAATAAATGACAGTCAGCAACTAGATACATAGATGTAAAGCTCAAGTCAACACCCTGCACATTGTTTTACCATGCAATCAACACATTGATAGAATTTTCATGATTTAAGATATCACACATAACATCAAGAAATTACTTAGGAAGCTAGAGTGCTAAAGGAAGCAAAAGCTTACGCTCAAAATAATGATTTTTAATTGACATTTCCTGATATTTTCAAATTACAACCTGACTTCCATTGCAGTTTGTTTATTAACCGACAGTTGTCAAGGGTGACAAATGTATCTGATAGAACAAGGAGACCATCTAAAGTCATATCCTTATTAAGTTTAAAACTTGCACAATAATTTGATGGCCAAAATCAAAATGTTTGATATTCATTACAGCATTGCAAATTAAAATATAGTACCATACACAAATAAGGTATATACAACAGTAAAATTATGGGCTTATTTGCTGTGTTTTTAATCTTTCACAGTACTATTCCTTTACTGTGAATTGTATGTAACTACATACTAAAATACAAAATTAATTATCTTTACACATATAAACACATACACTTAAGCATACACTATCTGAACTGACATTATGCATATACAACAGATGAGGAAAATAGCCCTCTATTTGAGGTTTAAAATGGTTCAAGGCGAAATAGACAGGGGAAATACGAGGAAGAGAGTAAATATACGGACTTCAATATAGCTGCTTACATACATTATAGCATGGAAACTGTCCACAAATATAATATTCAATGCCCCTATAGCTTCTTTGGAAAAAACTTAAACAATTTCTTAGCATTCTTACAATTACTGAATTCTTGGTGTCACTTATGATAAAAACTTAAAAAGCAAATGTTTTAATCTCGTGAAAACTAGATATTTCCATGTTGGTTATTTTCTAATTATGCAAGTAACTCATTGCTATTTGCTAAAAAAAGTCACTTAAGCTAATATTTTTCCAAAAAGCTATATGATATATCAGTCTCGATCATACACAATCATTTTGTTCAGATTTTAAGCTATAATTTAAAAAGATGATTTTAAATATATAATTACTGTACATTTAAAAGCATAATATATAAAAAAAAATAATGTTTGCTTTACTTGTTGAGAATGTTTCTTTCTGTTTGTTGCGTTGTTTCTTTCTATCATTTTTCAATGATTTTTTTTCTGTTATTTTCAATGTTTCTTTCTGGCATACTATTAAACCAAGATAATTAAAAAAACAACACTATAATTCAAGGGACAGCACTCTTCTTGCGTTTTTTTTATCGTCTCCCTTTAGTATTTCAACATGGCTTAGCAGCATCTTGTCAGGCATACATCAATGTACATGAGGCTCTTCACTCTTCCCTATTTCGTTTTCAGCAACCGAAAAACAGCGGAGGTTTACACCGACTGAAAATATCAAAGAAACATGCTGAAATTTCAAAACTGTCTATGGAAAAGTCGGTGTAGGTTTGTCAAGAAAATAGTGTAATAACTTTATGCAAATGCGAGAATAAAAATTGTTCACCCCATAGCATCATCTTACATCATCTCATTTAACATACCAATATAAAAAATAACATACACACACAAAATTATATAATTTAACATTTCAATTAGAAATGATGTAGTGGATCAACCAGGAGGTTCTGTGTTTGTACTCCAATAGAAAAACATGCTCATATTTTTCCTAAGACATCAAATACTGTTTCTTCCCAGGAGAAAGAATCAAGAATATCTCTTCGTTAAACCATGGGAATGGAAAATAAGAAAAGAACATGAAACCCTCTACCAACTTCAAATGTCTGCGTTTTAACACAGATACTACTAAGTTTAACAACTTGTATTTATGCATTAGTAAGTTGTTTAGTTGTTAACAGGAAAATATCCGTGATTTAAATCTGGTTATTCACTGTTTAAATCAGTGAACAATTTATGTAATTAGAATAATCCTCTTGTTCGGCTAATGTCCTTGTTTGTCACTATAAACGTGTTTCAGACATAGGGGATATTTTTTACCATGGTTTGGGTAATTATTGAGTTTAATCAAAGAGTCATCAGTGTCTTTTATAAAAATATTTTTTATTAAGAAAGGTCTAATATTTTATTTGATTTTCTAATGGACTACAAACGTGNTGGACCAAAAATGTGACTTCTAGAGTGTTAACAAGGTTTTACTATAGCCATATAAGGAAAACTGCCACGCCCCCTGGCAGCCATGTTTTTCAACCAACCGGAACCATTTTCGAACTCGTCCAAGATATTATTGAGACACATGTTCTAACCAAGTTTCATGAAGATTGGACAATTAATGTGACCTTTAGAGTGTTAACAAGGTAAATGTTGACGCCGCACGACGGACAAAAGGCGATCACAATAGCTCACCATGAGCACGTTGTGCTCAGGTGAGCTAATAAAAATAGAAAGTGTTGTCCCTTATTAGCATGTGCAGACTGCACAGGCTTATCTGGGGCAAGACTTTATGCACATGCATTAAGCCCTGTTTTCCCAGAAAAAGGCTCAATTCTGAACCATCTGGGTTTATATATAACTATATAATAAAATAGATCTAATTTTTTTAAATCATATAAAATGACTTTTATTCTCAATGTGATGTTTGTCCTCAAAAAGGACAGAAACAAAGAATTGCCTGCCAATACAAACCTTAATGAATGACCTGCAGGCCTCCACCTCTGCCCCTCTAACTCCGTAGTCGATAGCACCCATAGTGGCGCCACAGCATTCGAACTGAAACACAAGCATTCAACTTTACCGCTCAGAAGCAAAGTAAAAATGGCTAGTAACTCGCAGTCTGTTCAGGTTTTATGCTGTTTGCTGCTCATCAGTATCTTAGGGTTGAAAGCGAACTCGTTAAAACTTAAATGTATTAAGAAAAGTGTTTAATTAAATTTGAATTTCTCAGGGATCACAAACAGGTCAAAATGGGTAACTGAGAGGTCGTGTTTCTGAAAGGTTGATGTGGTGTAGTAAATATGGTGTCTGCATAGCGCCTGGGAGGCCATCAGTTCGATCCCCACAGTGGGGGCATTCTATATACTTCCCCCAAAGCCTACAAGAACTGTTTCTAACCAGGAAGCGTTTCAATAAGCCTAAGGCTTTCTATTTCATCTAGCTAAAATAGATGGGTTAAACCTTAAACACAATCAGGATTCACAATTTACTATAACCAGCAGGCTGACTAATCAGAGACTGGTCAGGCTTTTTTCAAAACAAAGTAAATTGTGTGCGTGTTCTGAGAAAACTGGGCATAATGTATGTGCGTAAAGTGTCCTCCCAGATTAGCCTGTGCAGTCTGCACACGCTAATCCTGGATGACACTTTCCGCCTAAACTGGATTTTTGCTAAGAAGAGACATCATTTAAACGAAAAATTCCATAAAAGCGGAAATTGTTGTCCCTGATTAGCCTGTGCTGACTGCACAGGCTAATCTGGGATGACAATTTACGCACAAGCATTATGCCCAGTTTTCTAAGAACACGACACAATTGTCTGCGATGTTGAAAAGAGCCAGTGGGCAAGTGCGTGGTTTTTGCTGAACGGAAATTAATCTTTAAATAAAAGCTTAATTTAAACATAAAGAAATGGTACAAGCTGAAAAAAGGTTTCCATGTAAACATAATTTGAAATGGTAAATCTGCCCAAGGTTTCCATGTAACCATAAAGAAATGGTACATATTGAGCAAGGTCAACATTAAGACACAGTACAATGTGGGAAAGGTTACCATGTTTACACAAAGACAAGGTACATAGAGAATAACAGGTAACTGCATGATATTTTTGTAATATATCAGGCAAGGCTAAGAATAATATTACGGCGAGGCTTGCCGTTATTTTATTCGTGCCGAGCCTGATATATTACAAAAAGATCAGGCAGTAACCTGTTTTTCTGTTTATCATACCTCTCTCTAAGTCCCCGTTTTAAAAGAAATAATTCAAACAAATTCGCTACGACACTGCATTTAAGCGGGAATTAATATGATCGTTGACATTTGACTTGTTACTAATGACGTCATGAGCACTTGCGCTTAATATTTGTAAAATATGTTTTTCGCTGTTTTGTTTGCTTTTTGTGTCTTAAATATAATACATCCTGGTATCAAAGTGTTTGTTTTGTTGAATCTGATTTTATTTTACTAAAAACATGACGACTTTATAGTTCATTCGGAGTAAAATGACTTACATCCAAACATCGACTGATTTAACAACTTCCTGTCGAATATGACATCATCAGCATTTACTTATTCATTTTAAATATTTGGAAAATATGTTTTTTGCTGTTTGTGTACATCTTGGTATCAAATTGTTGGTTTTGATGAATCTGATTATTTTTTACAATAAAATATAACTTCTTTGTTAAGTCTTAGTAATATGACACATCAAATGATATAAGAACTTCCTGTTGAACATGATATAAATTTAATATATCATGCAATGTTATATCAGTCAGATATCAATGCAGTAGTATAATAAAAACTAGGCAAGGCTTCCTTGTTAACATAAAGCAATGAGCCTAGTGCTGGGAAAACTGGGCTAAAGCATGTGCATAAAATGTAATCCCAGTTTAGCCTGCGCAGTCCGCACAGGCTAATCAGGACCGACAATTTCCACCAAAACTAGATTTGCATTTAGAAGAAAAAATCCAAAGAGCAGAAAGTGTCGTCCCTGATTAGCCTGTACAGACTGCACAGGCTAATCTGGGATGACACTTTACGAATGTGCATTATGCCCAGTTTTCTCAGAGCGAGGCTTAGTGTACACTATAATCCAGGCCTCAATAACAAACAATACATACGTCGTTTTGAACCATGTCCATGAGTTCCCGCTGAGCTGATTTCTCAGCGAAATAGTGTTTCACACCGTCCTCAAGTGCCTTGTTCACTACATCTTTCACCTATCATGAACAAAGTGTTACAGTAAGTATTATGGGTAACTTTACGTCCTCAAGTGCCTTGTTCACTACGTCTTTCCCCTATTGAACAAAGTGTTACAGAAAGTATTATGGGTAACTTTACGTCCTCAAGTGCCTTGTTCACTACATTTTTCACCTATTGAACAAAATGTTACACTAAGTATTATGGGTAACTTAACGTCCTCAAGTGCCTTGTTCACTACATCTTTCACCTATTGAACAAAGTGTTACAGAAAGTATTATGGGTAACTTTATGTCCTCAAGTGCCTTGTTCACTACATCTTTCCCCTATTGAACAAAGTGTTACGAGAGAACTATGGGTAACTTTACATCCTGAAGTGCCTTGTTCACTACATCTTTCCCCTATTTAACAAAGTGTTACAGTAAGTATAATGGGTAACTTTACGTCCTCAAGTGCCTTGTTCACTACATCTTTCCCCTATTGAACAAAGTGTTACAGAAAGTATTATGGGTAACTTTACGTCCTCAAGTGCCTTGTTCACTACATCTTTCACCTATTGAACAAAGTGTTACAGTAAGTATTATGGGTAACTTTACGTCCTCAAGTGCCTTGTTCACTACGTCTTTCACCTATTGAACAAAGTGTTACAGTAAGTGTTATGGGTAACTTTACAGTGCTTAATTTGCCTTGTTCACTCCATCTTTTACCTGTTATGAACAAAGTGTAACAGTATTATCGCTTGATTGGTAAATGTCCGTTCAGGTACTTCTTAAAAGTACCCAAGGTACATGTACTCTTAAGTACAAAGTACCCGGAGTACGGAAAATAGACTTAAAAGTACCCTGGTCTAACTTGGTGACTTTAAGCGTATTTTCTGTGCCTGTGGTACATTGTAGTAAACTTAAAAGTACCAGCCAAACTTTTAAGCAGTACCTGGGCCAAGAATGACCAATTGAGCAGTATTATGGGTAACTTTACAGTGCTTTATTTCTTTATATAACTAGAGCTTTGTCACAGACATGACATATAACCCCACATGCTGCATTGACACAGAATATTTTGCATGCTGTCTTCACAAAACAAGAGAAGCTTATTTATGGCGATTTTTAAGAATTATCATGCCATTATCATTAATGGCCATTTTGACCTTTGAACTCTCGAATTCTTTCGCATAATGCGCCGTCCAATGATTGTGAATAAATGTACCCAGTAATTTTAAAATCTCACAATGAATGTTATAGTTATGGCCCGGACAAGATCATTTATGGCCATTTTTTACCTTTGAACTCAAAGTGTGACCTTGACGTTGCAGATATCGACGTTATTCTTTCGCATGACACACCGTCAAATGATGGTGAACAAATGTACCAAGTCATTTTAAAATCTCACGATAAATGAAGATCGGGTGAAATTTTGGGACGCACAGACCGTGGTCATTTTTTACCTTTGAACTCAAATTGTGAAAGTGTAAAAAGCAATTTCTAACAAACAAACCTGTTCTTTTGCTACGACTGCCCATATTCCAGCTCCAAGAAGTACCACAAATATCATGAACAGCAACGCGAAAAACTGAAATATAGGAAGAGAATAAATTAAGTGATAAGTGTATGTGTGTGTTTCACTACGTCACTCTGAGAGGACTTATGTGAGCCTCATTCTGGGAAAACGGGGTTTAATTCATGTGCATAAAGGGTTGTCCCAGATAAGCATGTGTTGTCCACACAGTTTAATCAGGTACAAAATTTTCGCTAAGAAGAGACTTCCTTTAAACAAAAAATACAATATAAGAGGACAGTTTGGTCCCTGATTAGCCTGTGCAGACTGCACAGGCTTATGTGGAACAACACTTTCCGCACATGCATTAAGTCAAGATTTCCAATAATGGGGCTCATAACGTCACTCTGAGGGGACTTACACATAAAGTGGTAGACAAAATGATATTTTCAGGGGTGTTATGTAAGAACCACCTCAGGGGAGAAAAATGCCCCCCCCCCTCCCAGGGTTCCGTTAAACTCTTCACTCCAGCAAAGTAAATAACTATTTGTAAAACTATAAGCTGACCTTGAAAAGGAGAAAATCAGCTGAAAGGAGGAGAAATCACACCCCTGTATTTTATATACCCAGTACATAACTTCACAGGCCTTTGCGGCCCTATGCCACGGGTCCGAATATCGGCCCCATTCCCAATGAAAATCTGGCCCCGTGTTCACAAAACATTTTTTGCAATCGAAAATCGATTTTGCTTGTCATTGAACATGGATTTCCATTGTAGTTGATAGGCAAAATTGAAAATCGATGTCAGTTAAAATCGATCTTGCAAAATCGTTTTGTGAACACGGGGCCTGGTTGTTTTTTTCCCAATTGAAAAAAAAAAATCCCCCCTTTTTTTTAGAAAGAAGTTTAACATGATGATAAATCTCAATTTTATTTCAAGTTCATCTATTCAAACATACTAAATTATGAGAAAAAAAATATAATATACTGCAAACATGTACAAATGTAGTAATGATAGAGTAAGTAAAAAAAATACCCATAAAAGGGAAACGCAGGGAAAGTTCCCCCTCATGAGGGACCTGGGTACCTTCCCCTGATGGCCAGAGAGGGCCCTGGTTCAATAACTGAATGGAGATGTGTCTTAAAGGTAAGTATCATGGAACTATGGGCATTTTTTGAAACAAAAAGACGATGTTTGGTTAACAAAATATATGAAAACACTATAGCCATTGCAAAAGCATGTGAGCCATCGCATAGACCAAAAAAATAAAAAAAATACCTACATACCCTACCTAATGTTTTTTCAGTCGTTACCCGAACCACACAATTTTTTTGTTTGGCCTTATCCTCTTGTTACTTTGTGGTTAAGAAATTTTGAATACCGGCACTGTGTTTGTTTATATTTTATTAACAAAGGCATGGTAATGTACACTTATCACAAATGCTCATAATATTTTGTAAAATTGTAACACAAGAGGGCCATGATGGCCCTGAATCCCTCACCTTTTACTATGATTTGACCAGATGACCTTCTTTATGACCTCAGATGACACATATACAATCCCAAGCCAGATTTCATCAATTAATACATTCTGACAAAATTTCATTAAGACATGATGAAAACTGAGACTTCTTTCATCTACACAAGGTTTTACAAGAATTGGCCCGGTGACCTAATTTTTGACCCCATATATGTTCCAAAATAAGATATTATCAAGATAACAATTCTGACCATATTTCATTAAGATCAGATGAAAACTATGACCTCTATTGTCTACCCAAGTTTTTTTTTATGATTTGACCTAGTGAACTAGTTTTTGACCCCAGATGACCCAAATACAATCCCAATCCATATTTCATCAAGAAAAACATTCTGACAAAGTTTCATAAAGATCTGATGGAAACTGTGACCCCTATTGTCTACACAAGGTTTTTCTATGATTTGACCTAGTGACCTAGTTTTTGACCCCAGACAACCCAAAAACAATCCCAACCCAGATTTTATCAAGATTAACATTCTGGCCAAATTTTATTAAGATTGGATGAAAACAGTGACCTCTATTGTCTTCACAAGGTTTTTCTATGATTTGACCTAGTGACCTAGTTTTTGACCCTAGATGACCCAAATACAATCCCAACCCAGATTTCATCAAAATTAACACTCTGACCATATTTCATTAAAATCTGATGAAAACTGTGACCTCTATTTTCTTCACAAGGTTTTTCTATGATTTGACCTAATGACCTAGTTTCTGACCCCAGATGACCCATATACAATCCCAACCCAGATTTCATCAAGATAAAACATTCTGACCATATTTCATTAAGATCTGATGAGAACTGTGACCTCTATTGTCTTCACAAGGTTTTTCTATGATTTGACCTAGTGACCTAGTTTCTGACCCCAGATGACCCAAATACAATCCCAACCCAGATTTCATCAAGATAAACATTCTTACCAAATTTCATAAAGATTGGATGAAAACTGTGACCTCTATTGTCTACACAAGGTTTTTCTTTTATTTGACCTAGTGACCTAGTTTTTGACCCCAGATGACCCAAATACAATCCCAACCCATATTTCATCAAGATAAACATTCTTACCAAATTTCATAAAGATTGGATGAAAACTCTGACCTCTACTGTCTACACAAACAAATTGTTGACGGACACATGCACGCAAGCACACACACAAAACGGATTCCTGACATCACACGGTCACATAAGCTCACCATGTCACTTTGTGACAGGTCAGGTGAGCTAAAAAAGGTTACAAAATAGTCATTATTTACCAGTAAACGGCTTCTTTGAAATATCAGACACACTATTGACATGCGATAATTTTTCCCAATTGAGCCAGTTTTGCGACTAATTTTTTTCCCAAAATGGGATTTTTCACGACATGAAATTCCCAAAATTCCAGTGTGGCGTTTTCCCAAAATGGAGCGGAAAAGGCCTGCTTCATAACTTACAAAATACCCACAAAACTAATTTCAAATTATGGGGATAAAATGTCATGATCATTATTCAAAGGAATTGAGTCGGCCTGTCTGAGACAATTTTAGTTCCCACACACAATCTTTCAGCATCGATTTTACTGCTATATTGACATAAAATGGTCTTAAAATGTCATCATGCCAGACAATCCCAACTTGACATTAAGACATGTAAAAACCATGTCTATAGTACAGGAGAAATACTGCAGTATTTACAAAACCAAAGACAAAACTGAAATGTCAGTACAGCGATTTAATTTGTGCAATTGAATAAAGTACCGGTTTGGGGCTAATTGGGAACGAATAGCAGAAATAACTCTCAAATAAGACAATTTGCGACTTGAAATCTTCAGATTGGGAACAATGGGTCTTTTAATTGCTTGGTACTTAATTGCACAAAACCATCTTTATATTCTTGCACATGCCTTTTTTCTGAAAATTCAGTTTCAGTGCTCATTTTATTTGTTCACTTGCAGATACATTTTGTAATAACAAAGAATTATTGTTGATAATTGCTATGCCAGACTGAACTTTCAAGTCGTTTTAGCGCATTACAGTTTTAAGAATATTCTTTATTTTTAGACTTAACCCTTTGCATGCTGGGAAATTTGTTGTCTGCTAAAATGTTGTCTGCTGAATCTCTAAAATTAGCATTATCTTAAAAAAAAAATCAAAGAATACTATCAGAATAGCAAACAGTTTGGATCCTGATGAGACGCCACATTGTGTGGCGTCTCATCTGGATCCAAACTGTTTGCAAAGGCCTTCAAAATTCGGTTCCAGCGCTCAAAGGGTTAAGTCTAAGAATTGGTTGGTGAATAGGGCCCTGGGAATGTTATAATTATTGGCGTTAATTTCCATGCTAGACCTGACTTTCAAGTAGTTTTAGTAGCACTTTACTGTTTTAAGAATATTCTTGAATTTTAGACTCAAGTCTAAGAATCAATGGTGAATAAGGACCCAGGTCTGCACTCGTATGAAGGTCACTAACTGTCTTATATAAGGACCCAGGTCTGCACTCGTATGAAGGTCACTTATATAACAGCAAGTTGCTGCTAAAAATGAGCATAACTGTCAAATGTCATGCACCATAAATATTCTTTAGTTAATTGATGTCCCATCTATCTGTACCAGGGCCCTTGTTTGGCCATTTTAGTGGCCAAAATTCGGTCCCATTCCCCCCTTAAAATAGTATACTTTTTCCCCCTATTTCAGCTAAAAATTCCCCCCTCCATTTTTTTTTTTTTTTTTTACATTTTAAACCTTTGTTGCAGACTGGTATCGTGCTATTAACCTTTGATTAAATGTATATTTCTGTAAATTACATTAAAATATAGCAATTTTAAGTGTTGAATGGTTGGTGAAAAGATCTTCTAAAATTCCCCTTTTCGCCCAAAACGACGTGAAATTCCCCCCTCTAAGGGCCCTGGCCCCAATCCCCCGAAGTGTAGAAAGGGCCCTGTGTACAATGTGCATCCCTTAAAGTGTATTGGTACTATTGTCAAATTGACGCTAAGAATAGCCACACAGTATCAAAAGTCGATTACTATGATTATATGTGCCACATTCTGTGAAAACTGGGCTTAATGCATGTGCGTAAACTGTCATCCCAGATTAGCCTGTGCAGTCTGCACCGGCTTATCAGGGACAACACTTTCTGCTTTTATGGAATTTTTCGTTTATAGGAAGTCTCTTTTAAATGAAAATCCAGTTAAGGTGAAAAGTATTATCCCTGAATAGCCTGTGCCGACTGCACAGGCTAATCTGGGACTATACTATATGCACATGGATTAACCCCGGTTTTCCCAGAACTTGATATTATCTCACTTCATAGGTACTCTGTTCTGTACTGTAAGTTGATGCTGTGTGGCTATTCTTAGCGTCAATTTGACAATAGTACCAATAAACTGTAAGTTGATGCTGAAAATAACTATCAAGGTAAAAGGTCAGGGTCACTCACCACTCCCAGCATGCACTGGTTCTCTCTGATGGCGCCACAGCAACCCAGGAACCCCACCACCATGATCACGACCCCGACCGCGATGAAGATATACGCACCTGAAATGGTAACAATAGTATTGCTAAGTTGAGTATTACCTACAAATAGGATTTCCAGTTGAGCAAAAAATTATAAGATGTAAGGAAGATTTTCGGCTACTAAAATTTGCAAAATAAAATAATAAAAAAAATATAAGTTCATTTTGGCCCGCATATAACTGCTTTTTAGCAGTGTTTGTTTTCTATTTATTTGGGTGAAGCTTACATATTATACAAGATATATATATTTTTTTTATATACCACATTTATATAGCGCCCTTTTCATACTCGAGATGTGTGTTCAAAGGCGCTTTACTTTTTTTTTTCCCCCGATCACTGGGTCATAAGTCGTCCGTTAATGTTTTAACGTCTTGGCGCAGTATGCAGCCACGGCCTATTGGTTGAATTTCCCTCACAGATCCCCATTTATACACCTGGGTGGAGAGGAGCAGATGCGGGATAAATTTCTTGCTCATGGAAATTCCAGTGGTCAGGGCGGGATTCGAACCCTGGACCTCTCGATCCCTACGCCAGCGTCCTACCATTAGACCACTGCTCCCATATATGTATATTATCTTAAAACAGTTTATATGGTACATGAAGTATATCAACACGAAGAAGGCACTGAAGTTGTTCGCTGTTGTCATCCTTGATTAGCTTGTGCGCATTGCACAGGCTAATCAGTGTGCACAGGCTAATCATATTTGACAAGCATTAAGCCCCGTTTTCCCTGAAAGCAGCCAATATGTACAGATTTCAATGATAAACACTAGACTGGCCAATGTCGTCTTACAAGCTGGTAAATACACTCACTGCAGGAGTAGAGCAGACGCTCCTAAGCCATGTAAACATTCGTCGTCTGCAGTGCAGACAGGCAGCGGTAATCGTTCCTAGCATAGTGAGTTACGGTTCTTAGCGTAGCTAAGGCTTCTAAGCACATGTAACTTTAGTCGTGAGCTTACGCTCACAACTAAAAATGGAAGCATTAAATAGCTGAATGGGTTTAACAAATATTTTCAACTGCAACATAAATGTACGCAGTGACTTGTATTATTCTGGAACTAATTTATTGTGCTGACCTCTTTTTATATTGTAAATGGAATACAAATAATTTGTATTTCTATTGCCCTGGGTCACTTTAAAGTTTGGGGCAGAAACATGTCAAACAAGCAAATTCGTTGAATTGATATCCCCCGCCAAACTAGAGCTTTGTCTTAGAAAAAAGCATTTTTTCAAGATACAAAGGGCCATAACTCCATTATAAACAGATTGTTTACAATGCCTTTTGGCGTGCATCATCCTCTTATCTATATATATACTCATACCAAGTTTCAATGAAATCCGCCAAAGCACTTCCAAGATATGGCTCCGGACACAAAAGTGCCAGACAGACGGACGGACGGACAACGCCGAAACAATATCCCTCCGCCTTTGGCGGGGGATAACAATTAGTCAATTTGCTGTGGCCTCAGAGCAAAATATCCGTTATACCTTTCATGTTCTACAAATTGTACAAGTAAACAAAATGTACCAAGTCAGTGTCACTTTTCACATAAAGATACATGGATAGCCTAAATATTCAAAAATGTCAGTAAAACAAACAGTTAACGGCCAATATGCCTGCCGCTTTATCTGTTTTGTTGATATCCTACCCAGACATCCCACAAATACCTGGGGAGTAAAACAACCCAGCTATACTTGTAGGATGATACTAATCATGATATAAAAAATAAACATAACTGATAACCTAAACTGTTACCGGTATGATAAAAACATCCGGAGTGTGCATTCAAATTTTAAATGATAACCACTGCAAAAAACATCTCAATGAATGAATCTTTAGGGTTCGGTATTAATTGTAAACCAGGCATTTTCCGCATGTAAATGAAGTGAAACAAATATTTGAATGTTTGCCAATACATGATGACTGATGTTATCAAGTGGGTGTCTTAACCCTTTGCATGCTGGGAAATTTGTCGTCTGCTAAAATGTTGTCTGCTAAATTTCTAAAATTAGCATTTTCTTCGGGTTTTTTTCAAAGAATACTATCAGAATAGCAAACGTTCTGTGGCGTCTCATCTGGATCCAAACTGTTTGCAAAAACCTTCAAAATCCGGTTCCAGCGCTCAAAGGGTTAAATGCACAACCACACAATTACCCCACCCACCCACCCACTCAAACACTTGCACAATCATGCACTAAAACCTCTAAATGGTATTTAACCACAAAAAGTGCATCCAGGATTTCTCAATCAAGCATAATAATAATTTCTCCATGTACATCGTATGAACAGAAAGTTAAACCCGACTTGATAACTTTTTTATGTAAATCCTTAAGCCGATTTTGCAGGTATTATAACCATTAAACATTCAGGGGGTCAATTGTCCACTGACTTAAGGTAATACTAACTTACTTACAACATGTAAAATGTAACCCAACCCATCCTTTAATTCTGGGGGAGACCGACATACCATGTTTAAAGGAACTATTTTTAAGGCTTAAAGTTTTTAGATATTTTTGAGTTTAGCTTGTGCAAGATTATTGAATTAAGATTGCACAGATTAGCAATCCGCACAGGCTAATCAGGGACGACACTTTCCGCCTAGATTGGATTTTGCTAAGAAGAGACTTCCTTTAAACAAAAAATACCATAAAAGTGGAAAGTGTTGTCCCTGATAAGCCTGTGCAGACTAAACATTGGACTACTTATACTTGGCATATGTGCATAAACCCCATTTTCCAAAAGCACAGCTCATTTTATGCAGACAAACAGACTGACCAGACAAACAGACTGACCAGACAAACAGACTGACCACAGAAACCAACAGAGTGACTGCAATAAATTACCCTGTCCCTGAAGGGTATAATAACACTGCACAGGGCTTTTTTTCCTTCTTTGCCAGTGGCCCTGGAAGGAAATTTCACAATTTTGATTGGGACAATTCACAAACCTAACATGGCCGTGAATTTTTACAAAATTGGCCGTTTTTCACAATTTTTAACAATTTCACGACTCGTTTTTTCCCAATTTTAATAAGTTCGCGACTCAATTTTTCACAATTTTGCATAGTTCGCGACTCAATTTTTCACAATTTTGAAAAGTTTGCAACTCATTTTTTTCACAATTTTAAAAAGTTCGCGACTCATTTTTTCACAAAGTTAGGGGGCCAGGGCCGCTTCACAAAGTCAGGAAAAAAAGCCCTGCTGCATCCATACAATGTTTGTATAGAATAAACTTAGCATATGTAACAATAACACTGTGGATTGTTTGTATAATCCTTGCCTATGTAACAAGTCAAATACAAAAGTAAACTTTCAGAATAGAAATACATAACAGCTGGGATAAATTTGTCATGTAAACTTGACTACCTAGATGAATAGCTATGGTATGTCTTATAATCTCAAATACCAGCTTGAATGATAACTGGATGTGTCTCATTGACATATGCACTTACATGTATGACATCACTGGATGTGTCTCATTGACATATGCACTTACATGTATGACAAATGTTTAGTACCAGACAAAGAACATGTTGCTTACAATAAATGAAATAATGCATTGAGTTTATATTTTTGTGTATTATTCATTATAAAACAGTTTTATGCCCATATTTCCAACCTGCAAGTAGGTGACCTTGATATTTGAACTAGGGACACGGATGTTGGTGTGGCCCCTAAGGGACACAGATGTTGGTGTGGCCCCCAAGGGACACAGATGTTGGTGTGGCCCCCAAGGGACACAGATGTTGGTGTGGCCCCCAAGGGACACAGATGTTGGTGTGGCCCCCAAGGGACACAGATGTTGGTGTGGCCCCCAAGGGACACAGATGTTGGTGTGGCCCCCAAGGGACACAGATGTTGGTGTGGCCCCCAAGGGACACAGATGTTGGTGTGGCCCCCAAGGGACACAGATGTTGGTGTGGCCCCCAAGGGACACAGATGTTGGTGTGGCCCCCAAGGGACACAGATGTTGGTGTGGCCCCCAAGGGACACAGATGTTGGTGTGGCCCCCAAGGGACACAGATGTTGGTGTGGCCCCCAAGGGACACAGATGTTGGTGTGGCCCCCAAGGGACACAGATGTTGGTGTGGCCCCCAAGGGACACAGATGTTGGTGTGGCCCCCAAGGGACACAGATGTTGGTGTGGCCCCCAAGGGACACAGATGTTGGTGTGGCCCCCAAGGGACACAGATGTTGGTGTGGCCCCCAAGGGACACAGATGTTGGTGTGGCCCCCAAGGGACACAGATGTTGGTGTGGCCCCCAAGGGACACAGATGTTGGTGTGGCCCCCAAGGGACACAGATGTTGGTGTGGCCCCCAAGGGACACAGATGTTGGTGTGGCCCCCAAGGGACACAGATGTTGGTGTGGCCCCCAAGGGACACAGATGTTGGTGTGGCCCCCAAGGGACACAGATGTTGGTGTGGCCCCCAAGGGACACAGATGTTGGTGTGGCCCCCAAGGGACACAGATGTTGGTGTGGCCCCCAAGGGACACAGATGTTGGTGTGGCCCCCAAGGGACACAGATGTTGGTGTGGCCCCCAAGGGACACAGATGTTGGTGTGGCCCCCAAGGGACACAGATGTTGGTGTGGCCCCCAAGGGACACAGATGTTGGTGTGGCCCCCAAGGGACACAGATGTTGGTGTGGCCCCCAAGGGACACAGATGTTGGTGTGGCCCCCAAGGGACACAGATGTTGGTGTGGCCCCCAAGGGACACAGATGTTGGTGTGGCCCCCAAGGGACACAGATGTTGGTGTGGCCCCCAAGGGACACAGATGTTGGTGTGGCCCCCAAGGGACACAGATGTTGGTGTGGCCCCCAAGGGACACAGATGTTGGTGTGGCCCCCAAGGGACACAGATGTTGGTGTGGCCCCCAAGGGACACAGATGTTGGTGTGGCCCCCAAGGGACACAGATGTTGGTGTGGCCCCCAAGGGACACAGATGTTGGTGTGGCCCCCAAGGGACACAGATGTTGGTGTGGCCCCCAAGGGACACAGATGTTGGTGTGGCCCCCAAGGGACACAGATGTTGGTGTGGCCCCCAAGGGACACAGATGTTGGTGTGGCCCCCAAGGGACACAGATGTTGGTGTGGCCCCCAAGGGACACAGATGTTGGTGTGGCCCCCAAGGGACACAGATGTTGGTGTGGCCCCCAAGGGACACAGATGTTGGTGTGGCCCCCAAGGGACACAGATGTTGGTGTGGCCCCCAAGGGACACAGATGTTGGTGTGGCCCCCAAGGGACACAGATGTTGGTGTGGCCCCCAAGGGACACAGATGTTGGTGTGGCCCCCAAGGGACACAGATGTTGGTGTGGCCCCCAAGGGACACAGATGTTGGTGTGGCCCCCAAGGGACACAGATGTTGGTGTGGCCCCCAAGGGACACAGATGTTGGTGTGGCCCCCAAGGGACACAGATGTTGGTGTGGCCCCCAAGGGACACAGATGTTGGTGTGGCCCCCAAGGGACACAGATGTTGGTGTGGCCCCCAAGGGACACAGATGTTGGTGTGGCCCCCAAGGGACACAGATGTTGGTGTGGCCCCCAAGGGACACAGATGTTGGTGTGGCCCCCAAGGGACACAGATGTTGGTGTGGCCCCCAAGGGACACAGATGTTGGTGTGGCCCCCAAGGGACACAGATGTTGGTGTGGCCCCCAAGGGACACAGATGTTGGTGTGGCCCCCAAGGGACACAGATGTTGGTGTGGCCCCCAAGGGACACAGATGTTGGTGTGGCCCCCAAGGGACACAGATGTTGGTGTGGCCCCCAAGGGACACAGATGTTGGTGTGGCCCCCAAGGGACACAGATGTTGGTGTGGCCCCCAAGGGACACAGATGTTGGTGTGGCCCCCAAGGGACACAGATGTTGGTGTGGCCCCCAAGGGACACAGATGTTGGTGTGGCCCCCAAGGGACACAGATGTTGGTGTGGCCCCCAAGGGACACAGATGTTGGTGTGGCCCCCAAGGGACACAGATGTTGGTGTGGCCCCCAAGGGACACAGATGTTGGTGTGGCCCCCAAGGGACACAGATGTTGGTGTGGCCCCCAAGGGACACAGATGTTGGTGTGGCCCCCAAGGGACACAGATGTTGGTGTGGCCCCCAAGGGACACAGATGTTGGTGTGGCCCCCAAGGGACACAGATGTTGGTGTGGCCCCCAAGGGACACAGATGTTGGTGTGGCCCCCAAGGGACACAGATGTTGGTGTGGCCCCCAAGGGACACAGATGTTGGTGTGGCCCCCAAGGGACACAGATGTTGGTGTGGCCCCCAAGGGACACAGATGTTGGTGTGGCCCCCAAGGGACACAGATGTTGGTGTGGCCCCCAAGGGACACAGATGTTGGTGTGGCCCCCAAGGGACACAGATGTTGGTGTGGCCCCCAAGGGACACAGATGTTGGTGTGGCCCCCAAGGGACACAGATGTTGGTGTGGCCCCCAAGGGACACAGATGTTGGTGTGGCCCCCAAGGGACACAGATGTTGGTGTGGCCCCCAAGGGACACAGATGTTGGTGTGGCCCCCAAGGGACACAGATGTTGGTGTGGCCCCCAAGGGACACAGATGTTGGTGTGGCCCCCAAGGGACACAGATGTTGGTGTGGCCCCCAAGGGACACAGATGTTGGTGTGGCCCCCAAGGGACACAGATGTTGGTGTGGCCCCCAAGGGACACAGATGTTGGTGTGGCCCCCAAGGGACACAGATGTTGGTGTGGCCCCCAAGGGACACAGATGTTGGTGTGGCCCCCAAGGGACACAGATGTTGGTGTGGCCCCCAAGGGACACAGATGTTGGTGTGGCCCCCAAGGGACACAGATGTTGGTGTGGCCCCCAAGGGACACAGATGTTGGTGTGGCCCCCAAGGGACACAGATGTTGGTGTGGCCCCCAAGGGACACAGATGTTGGTGTGGCCCCCAAGGGACACAGATGTTGGTGTGGCCCCCAAGGGACACAGATGTTGGTGTGGCCCCCAAGGGACACAGATGTTGGTGTGGCCCCCAAGGGACACAGATGTTGGTGTGGCCCCCAAGGGACACAGATGTTGGTGTGGCCCCCAAGGGACACAGATGTTGGTGTGGCCCCCAAGGGACACAGATGTTGGTGTGGCCCCCAAGGGACACAGATGTTGGTGTGGCCCCCAAGGGACACAGATGTTGGTGTGGCCCCCAAGGGACACAGATGTTGGTGTGGCCCCCAAGGGACACAGATGTTGGTGTGGCCCCCAAGGGACACAGATGTTGGTGTGGCCCCCAAGGGACACAGATGTTGGTGTGGCCCCCAAGGGACACAGATGTTGGTGTGGCCCCCAAGGGACACAGATGTTGGTGTGGCCCCCAAGGGACACAGATGTTGGTGTGGCCCCCAAGGGACACAGATGTTGGTGTGGCCCCCAAGGGACACAGATGTTGGTGTGGCCCCCAAGGGACACAGATGTTGGTGTGGCCCCCAAGGGACACAGATGTTGGTGTGGCCCCCAAGGGACACAGATGTTGGTGTGGCCCCCAAGGGACACAGATGTTGGTGTGGCCCCCAAGGGACACAGATGTTGGTGTGGCCCCCAAGGGACACAGATGTTGGTGTGGCCCCCAAGGGACACAGATGTTGGTGTGGCCCCCAAGGGACACAGATGTTGGTGTGGCCCCCAAGGGACACAGATGTTGGTGTGGCCCCCAAGGGACACAGATGTTGGTGTGGCCCCCAAGGGACACAGATGTTGGTGTGGCCCCCAAGGGACACAGATGTTGGTGTGGCCCCCAAGGGACACAGATGTTGGTGTGGCCCCCAAGGGACACAGATGTTGGTGTGGCCCCCAAGGGACACAGATGTTGGTGTGGCCCCCAAGGGACACAGATGTTGGTGTGGCCCCCAAGGGACACAGATGTTGGTGTGGCCCCCAAGGGACACAGATGTTGGTGTGGCCCCCAAGGGACACAGATGTTGGTGTGGCCCCCAAGGGACACAGATGTTGGTGTGGCCCCCAAGGGACACAGATGTTGGTGTGGCCCCCAAGGGACACAGATGTTGGTGTGGCCCCCAAGGGACACAGATGTTGGTGTGGCCCCCAAGGGACACAGATGTTGGTGTGGCCCCCAAGGGACACAGATGTTGGTGTGGCCCCCAAGGGACACAGATGTTGGTGTGGCCCCCAAGGGACACAGATGTTGGTGTGGCCCCCAAGGGACACAGATGTTGGTGTGGCCCCCAAGGGACACAGATGTTGGTGTGGCCCCCAAGGGACACAGATGTTGGTGTGGCCCCCAAGGGACACAGATGTTGGTGTGGCCCCCAAGGGACACANTGATTCCCCATGCATTATAAATATAAACACCTAAGCATGATTCCCCATGCATTATAAATATTATATAAACACCTAAGCATGGTTCCACATGCATTATAAATATAAACGCCTAAGCATGGTTCCCCATGCATTATAAATATAAACACCTAAGCATGGTTCCCCATGCATTATAAATATAAACACCTAAGCATGATTCCCCATGCATTCATCTATCTTTTATGAAATTGCTCAAAATGTACAGGTTAACAAAATGTAACAGGTTGGGTGTCACTTTTCACATAAACATACATGAATAACACTAAATATTCAAAAATGTCAGTAAAACAAACAGTTAGAGGCCTATATATGCCTTGGGCTTTGTTTTTAATGATAACTAATCAAAACATCCCACAACTATCTTGGGATACAGTGTACAAGTGGTGTCATATTACACATAAAGATGCATGAATACCACTTAATATTCAATAGTGTCAGTAAAACAAACAGTTACACTGGCTAATATGCCTGGGGCTTTATCTGTTTTGTTGATATCCTACCCAGACATCCCACAAATACCTGCGGAGTAAAAAGACTGCTATACTTGTAGGATGATACTAATCAAGATATAAAAAAAAACATTACTGATAAAATTATGAGTACATGATAACATCAATACATCCGGAGTGTGCACTCATATCTTAAATTATAATCTCTGCAAAAACATCTCAATGAAAGAATCTATAGGGTTTGGTATAAATTGTAAATCAGGCATTTTCCGCATGTAAATGAGGTGTACAAATATTTTAATGTTTGCCAATACATGATGACTGATGTTAACAAGTGGGTGTCTTAAATGCACAACCACAATCACCCCTCCCATCCACCCACTCAATCACTTACACATGCACTTAAACCTCTTAATGGTATTTTAAACCACAAAAATGCATCAAGGATTTCTCAATAAAGCATTATGAGAATTTCTCCATGTACATTGTATTTTTAACACAGAAAATTAAACCCCCACTTGATAACTTTTTATATAAATCCTTAAGCCGATTTAGCAGGTATTATAACCATAAAAGATTCAGGGGGTCAATTGTCCATTGACTTAAAAGGCATGCTTACTTACTACATGTAAAATGTAGGGTGAGACCGACATACCATGTATAAAGGAATAATTGTTGAGGTTTAAAAGTTTTAAGATATTTTTGACTTTCAGAAAACAGTTAATGAGTCATAAAAGCTTCATACATTGAGTTTGGCTTTGAGAAAACACTGGGCTAAATGCATGTGCAAAAAGTGTTGTCCCTGATTATATAGTCAGCAGTCCACAAGGCTAATCAGGGATAACACTTTCCCCTTTTATTGGTCTTTTCGTTGAAAGGAGTTATCTTCTAAACAAAATCAAGTGTAAGCAGTAAGTGTTGTCCCTGATTAGTCTGTGGGGACTGCAGATTAATCTGGGACAACACTTTGTGCACATGCATTAAGCCCAGTTTTCTCAAAGCTAGGCTAATTTTATGCAGACAAACCTACTGACCAAACAAACCAACAGAGTGACTGCAATAAATTATCCTGTCCCTGAAGGGTAACACTGCATCCATAAATTGTTTGTTTAACCTTTGCCTATGTAACAAGGCAAATACAAAAGTTACCATTGACAATAGAAATGCATAACAGCTGGAACTAATTTGTAATGTAAACTTTTGTACCAACATGAATAGCTATGGTATGTCGTATAATCTCAAATACTAGCAATTTAATGATATCTAGCTAGATGTGTCCCAGGCACATATGCACTTAATAAAGTTATTCTATTATTTTTCGTAAATGCCTTCGGCTTCACATNCTAACACTAACCCTAACCCTCTAACCCCCCTTGCGCAATACCATACCAGGCCTCGCTCGTTGTAGTTATCCCTTTCCCGTTTAGAAACAGACAACGGCCATGTTGCTAACAATAAATGTAATATTGCAACACGAGTTTATTGTTTTGTGTATTGACCTTTAAACTAGGGGCACAGATGTTACATGTGACATCCAACCTCAACACAGTCAGCATTTGTGGCGGATTTAGAAAGCTGCATGATAAATGATCAAGTAACAGTCTGGAAAATAAATTTGTATTTTAAGAGAGATTGGACAAGAACATGTAAGGCAGCTTTGCTAAATGCTACACCTTTTGTGGGGCATTTAAAACCTCAAATTACTTGGTAAGAATAATCCATCAAAGCTTGAATTACATGTAAATGAACATTCCATGCTTCTGACAGTAGCAAATACATATGAGCCCCACTGTGGTAAAATGGGGTTTAATGCATGCGCGTAGTGTCATCGCAGATTAGCCTGTGCAGTTAGCACAGGCAAATATGGGACCGCACTTCCAGCTTTTATGGAAAATGTTGTTTCAAGAGATTATCTTCTGAATTAAATCTAGTTTAGGCGGAAATTGTCGTGTCTGATAAGCCTGTGCGCACTGCACAGGTAATTTGGGACAACACTTTACTCAAATGCATTAAGCCCAGTTATCCCAGAGTGTGGATCAAATATATTTACACATGTGCGCTTTTCATGAGGCCATCAGCTATTGTGCTTCATTCTTAATAGCCACAGAAAAAAGAAGTCTTTTCCAGACTTCATCACATAAAACAACTTAACCAGCTTACTCCTTTTAAGCAATACCCAGCCCCCTTTTATGCCCCTGTCTCTCAGAATGGGGGGGGTGAAAGGGGGGTACAGATTTGACCTTGACTTGTTGAGCCCTAGATCTTCATAATGTTGTCATGGTG
>VMBQ01006798.1:28475-51393 GCA_007657795.1 Dreissena rostriformis | reverse complement strand
ACATTTTCTGAAATGCCTGTCTGGATGACCGGCCTATTGTTTCCAATTGCGAAGCCTGAAATATATAATAAATATGTGTATTTTGAAGTTCATAACGTCCTTTCCCGCCTAAGGCTGCATTATGTGTGTCCCAGACCTCCTAACGAATTTACTTCATAAACTCACACAAGTTAGGACTAATTTTGAATATTATTATTACTGAAATTTCCAGCAATTATTTTTCACTGAAAGCCATTCAATTTTGGTGTGGTCTTGTGATATAGGGGGAAGCCGGAGAACCTGCAGGAAACCCTGACTTCCAGTATGATGACTAAAAACCAAACTCACATGCGCCAGGAGCGTGGATTGAACTCGAGTTGGCTATGAGACAACCATGTGTAGTGTACCAATATATTATGCTAACTGGACAGCGCCAGGGATTGACCACCTACAGAATGACTCTTATACAACCCCTTTCCTGCGAGGGGGGGGGGGGACTTTAATTGGTCAATTATGCTCACTACGATAGAATCTGCAGTGAATTCAGCGATGTACAATATCTAATGCAACACTTAGTTAAAATTGTTCTTCTGACAATAATGGATGCATGGATATTAGTGTTAGGAATTCCCTCTGTTATTGTTCATAATTCAAACAGCATGTTATTATGGGGTGTTCATGTCATTATCCATAATTATGAAGAACTGCTGTGAAAAGTGTGATGCATGGACTTCAAAGCTGTAACATTCCACATGGTAAACTTGTTGCAAGCATAGAGGAAATTGTTGTTCAGTAAAAGCAGTAGATATTTTATCAGGTCTTATTTTGGTTTATGGTTTATGGGCTGTAATTCTAGCTGTTTATTTGCTGGTTACTAGTTACTTCACAAAATGGCACTTGGAAGAAAAATACAGAACAAGCAAGCGAATAAACTGGTAATTATTTGATAAAAAAAAGTTCATACAACTGATGCCAAAAACACTGTTTGAGCTCGTTTAGATTAAGTTAAACTTACCGCCAAAGATTTTCTACCCTGTCATTGAGTAAAATTATTGCAGATTCATCCAAAATATTTAAGTGTAAATCGCAGATCAATAAGAACCCTTACACTGTAAGTCAACTGAAATATGATACAACAATTCAGGATTTTTTTACTATCAATGGCTTCCAATCTGGATNAAACTGTTTGCAAAGGCCTTCAAAATCCGGTTCCAGCGCTCAAAGGGTTAAGATTCGCGTAGGGCGATCGTCAGTTAACTGCCTTAGTATGTGCACATAGTACTGCTCAAACCAGCTTACTCAGGAAAGTGTCAGCTCTAGACTGACTGTCGTGATGTGACTGAAATACTGTTGAAAACGGCAGAAAATCCAACTGAACTAAACCAAATCAAACTAGCTGACTCACTGGATTAACTCGGGTTTCAACACAAGAAAGCGGATCAATAAAGACCTTTCTGTACTTCAATACCATACCATGCAGTCATATACATGTTCTTGCATAAAGCTTCATTTGCGGACTGTTTCAACGCATTGTGAAAATTCAACGATAAACCTTTAAATATTATTGACTGATAAGGGATTTGGCCCAAAATAGTGTCAATGCCTCCACAGCTATTTTTTAGGATTAATTTCCATTCATCCAAAATGACAAACATCACCACGTGCTTATACCAAATTGTTGTTATATTAACCCTTTGCATGCTGGGAATTTTGTCGTCTGCTAAAATGTCGTCTGCTGAATTTCTAAAATTAGCATTTTCTTCGATTATTTTCTAAGACCACTATCAGAATAGCAAACAGTTTGGATCCTGATGTGACGCCACTGTTTGCAAAGGCCTTCAAAATCTGGTTCCAGCACTCAAAGGGTTAAATCACAAACATTAGAATAAGCCCTTAGTAAGACATTTTGAACTGGCTTTCTCAAATTAGATTTACAATGAATAGGTGCAGGTAGAATAAATTTTCTTACTCTCAGTAATAAATCAAGAATTCTGGCTTGTTTGGAAAGAATCCTACTTTTGATTACTGTGCTTTGTTTAATAATTGTTTTCTTGTAAATGCTTATTTAAAAGCAAAAAAAAATGTCACTTTATTATGTTTCAATACAGGGCCCTCACCTGAAATGTATACTTCCCCCCCCCTTTTTTNAAATTTCCCCTCCTAAGGGCTGCGGACCCCTTCCCCCAAAGTAGTGTGAGGGCGCTGCAATACTTTTTGTTTTGTGTAGAATCATCAATCACTGTCATCCCTACATTCAGCAAAATGTATCACCTAACAAATTTATTAGTGAAAACAGAATGCATCACAAAGAATGACAAATTATACAAATACATCTTTCATGGATCAGAAAACAGGCTTTGAAAAAAGCATCAAGCACTTCCAGTACAGAAATCACATCAGTCAATTTTATTGCAAAACATTTCACAAGAATACCACGGTAATTTATTAAACTTCCTTACCTGTTTGAAAAATCGAAAGCCGGAACCTGTTCTTTTGATTATTGTATAACACGTTACTCCTCTACAATATTAAGTTTAAACATAAATCCAGGTCTCAGAAGGTTTAATACAATCCAACACACCTTGACTCATCCACAAACAAACAGCAATGAGAGTCAAGGACATTCAACTGTGATCCAACTTTATCTCGCTTGTTTTTATCGCTTTCAAAATGTTGGTTACACTCCAATGAATTTATCTAGCGCTGTTAAACATAAACATAACGGCACATTTCATAAGTGAGGACAGATATTCAATCTAAAATTTCCACTCCAGCAACTATCACGACATGGACTGAAATATTAATAAGGTAAACCACAGACTAGACTTTTTAAATTTTTACTTAATTTTAACAACAGAAACAAACCACCAAATTCTGTTCTTACAATCAAAATAAAAAATAACATTGCATTATGCTACTCCCACTTGATAGACTAATTTCATTTATATTTGACTTAAGTCAACCCAAGTCTTATCTTTCCTAAACCCAGCACAAATCTACAAACCTGAACAAGTATCTTGGCCGCAGATATTTAAAGGCCAATATCAAATATTTAATATTGAAATTTATCATTTAACCAATAAAGCCACTTGATTATTCAAATATTCAAATATTTGCACAAAATCCAGAGATGATCATTCATCGTCTGTACACAGGTTCACATGAGGTGGTAGACTGTGTCCCAGTAGGCTACACACACATACACTCACATATCCCTGCTGAAAACCAGACTGGTTCAATATCATGCATTCCTCACTCAAACTGCCTGCCTGCCAGCCAGCTATCTACAGCCAGTAGCAGTATAGATCATGTTTTTCTATCCTAGCCATGTACATTAAGCAATTGATAGTAATGCTAGCAATAGTCTAGGCCTATATCATTATTGATTTTTGTTGTTGTTGTTAATGTTGTTGGAGTATAATTATATAGTATTGCAAGCACACTGTATGAGTATATATATATAATAGCCATGTACATTAAGCAATTGATACATGTAGTAATGCTGGCCAAGGTCTACGCCTATATTATTATTGATGTTTGTTGTTGTTGTTCTTGATTTTGTTGTGAGTATAATTATATAGTTTTGCAAGTACACTGTATAAGTATTGATAGTAATGCTGGCCATGGTCTGGGGCTATATAATTATTGGTGTTTGTTGTTGTTGCTGTTGTGGCAAGTATAAGAAGCTAAATATTTATTTTGTTAATATGGTATACATTTTAAGCTGTGTGGCTTCAAACGTTATGGTTTGAATGCATTACAGATCATATTCTATTAAAGAGAAATACATGTACTTTTTTTATATGAACCTCGCTCTGTGAAAAGGGGATTTAATGCATGTGCCTTAAGTGCAGGCTGCACAGGCTAATCTGGGACAACAATTTACGCACATCCATTAAAACCCCTTTTCACAGAGCGTGGCCCAATTGTACATATGGATTTCATTTTGATTAAGTAACTGTTTTTACAAACATTGTAGCTCATTTACGAGTAGATTTGTGTATTGATTCATGGTCACAATCCACTTGATTCATGGTCACAATCCACTCGATGAAAGATTTATAGTTTTATTACATGTAGCTTTAGTTACCTTATACAGTGAATTTGTATTTACCTTCTCTTTTCATTGCTTTGCCAGTAAAATGTCTTAAGTGCAAATTGTTATTTTCAGTGCAAGATACTTGCAAGATCTTCACACAATATTTATGTATTGGACTGCGTTGACCAGATTGCTGCGAAATGATTCTTTGAACTGAAAATAGCTGATAACTGTAAGAGATCGCAGCTATCTACAGCTGGACAGCAGGATCATGTATTTGTACTGACAGGATCAGCCTCCCCAGTGATGGAGAAAACATGTAGAGGGCGTGACTAGATGCTTGTAAATTATTCTCCAAGATAAAATCTTGTTCTGAAGAATTCCTCCTAAAAAACAGAGTCTGCCTTTAAACCCTGAATATGAGATATATAGTCCTGATATCCTAACTCAGAAATTCTCTCTTCCATTTACACTGTAACAGCTGGGTAATGTTCCTCTGGTTTGTAATACAGTGTTTTCAAGAAACCCCAACCTCAGCAAAGAATTTCTTTGAACATCTGTGGCTCAACTATGCAAACATCACATGGTTGCTTACCTCCAAACAAGATTTATAGGTTCCTACTGCTACTACTGACATTCCATGCATCATTATGCCATCACTGTCTTTAAATTACTGTATTGTTAACATCATTATAATGCATGATTACAAAGTAACAATACAGTTCAACAATATTCCAACATTAATTATTCTTAATGTTAAGAGGACTTGTGTTTCAAATTTAGGGCACACATACTACCAATCCAGGCTGGACTAGAGGAGAAAGGTGATTGGAACTGAATAGTTTTGATACATATCATTGAAGGTAAACAATACCATATGAAATATGGCAAAGCTATCAATCAAAGCTGGTGCCATGGGAAGCCCTGAATTCATGCAGTCAGCCAACCATGACTGTTGATAAGGATGATACATAAAATACCATGGCAACAGCAGGAGTACATAGTTGGAGACTGTAGGGCCAGATATCAGGGGGTTGTGGGGGCAACCAGATAACACATCAGATAATGTTGAGATATTCCAGGGTGGAATTTTATTGATTGATTACAAATACACAGGGGGACCATGACCCACTGGAATAAATAACACATAATAATTACAGTAGCTGTTACATGAATGTGCATGATCTTTCCATACTGTCCTGACAAAATTCAGTGGTGCCCGCGTTACATATATACATGGTTTTTACTTAGAATGGGTCAATAATTGACTTAGAGGCTACTCAATCTCACTCACTGTACGGTCTGCTATCTAGCATGCAGCCCCATGATATTTTGGTTCACAACAGTCGGAACATCTTGTTAGAGCTCAAATTCTACTCTTCAAAATAAAGCAATAAAACTTAAAAGTGATTTACAATTTTCCACAAGATATGATCATTAAAAAAAAAAAATACTGTCCAGGAAATCCCTGCCATCATCTTGATGATGCACACCAATCAACTGTTGTACACATTGATCAGCAAGCAAAATTGAAAGGCTGCTTTACAGTTGATTTATCACAAGCTCATATATGGTGCTAGCAATAAAATGGAAATAAAACCTGTTGTTCTCATCTCGTTTAACCAGGTCAAATATACAATTCTGAATAGGGTGCAGTTGAAATTAAAAACTAATATACAGATTATAATGCAAATAGTTAAAGGTTGCTTTGTGCATTTTGATATAAGCTTACAACCCCATGAAGCAAAAGTATACCGGTGGCGGTAGCACAATATCATTAACCCTTTGCATGCTGGGAAATTTGTCGTCTGCTAAAATGTCGTCTGCTGAATTGCTTAAATCATCGTTTTCTTCACTTTTTTTCAAAGACCACTATCAGAATAGCAAACAGTTTGGATCCTGATGAGACGCCACGTTCTGTGGCGTCTCATCTGGATCCAAACTGTTTGCAAAGGCCTTTAAAATCCGGTTCCAGCACTGAAAGAGTTAACAGGTCAACTGTTATGTCTATAGCAGCTAAAGGTAATGATTTACTAGTTCCAAAACATAATTTCTACAATGAAATGCAAAATATCATTTTTAAATGATCATTAATGAAAAAAGAAATTAAAAATTGTAAAAGTACAAAAAACAATGCCTGGACAATGTTTTGACCTTAAATTAGTTCTTTCAACACTTCTTGAATAGAGGGACTGGGAGTTGTCTTAGAAAAATTGAGGGGGTCCCGCAGAAGTTACATGTATAAGAGCCACGGATTGCTGGGCCTCCGGCTAATTTGTGTCATGTTCTGAGAAAACTGGGCATAATGCATGTGCATAAAGTGTCATCCCAGATTAGCCTGTGCAGTCTGCACAGGCTAATCTGGGACGACACTTTTCGCACATGCATTATGCCCATTTTTCTCAGAATGTGACACATTTACTTTCCTGCTCGCTATAAACTTATGAAAAGTAACAAGATAACACATGAGCATGCCACAAAAATTCATGACCCAATATTTCACCTGAAGCCTTGCATTACCAACAATAATGCCAACATAAAGGTAATACATGTAATATGACTGAATGCAAGCATACCACCTCAAGAATCCTGCAGTTACTTTACAAGATGAGATTTGCCTGGCTGATGAGCAGAACTGCAATGCCTATACCAGCTGAGAAGATTCCTATCTGCCTGATGTAGTCCTCAAAATATGCTCATAAGGTTACAAACAACCAAATTGTAGCATCATATCTAATCATACACAACATGAAACTAGATTTTTCTATGAAAGGATGATGTTCAAAACAAAAAATCTATGGAATTCCAAGCAACATAATTACAAGTTTTTTTGTTTGTTAACTTAGAACATTTACATGTTACATTCATTATTTTAAAGAAACAGGAGAATTTTGAACTAAAGTGGGGGAAACATGTAGAATACCCGCCACATAATGAAGAGGCTATATTCAGCTTACTGCTTATGAATAAATAAACAAGAGATGTGTTTGTCAGAAACACAATGCCCCACACTGCGCTGTTGTTTTTTTGTATTTTTTTTTACCTTTGACCTTAAAGGATGACCTTGACCTTTCAACACTCAAAATGGGCAGCTCCATGAGATACACATGCATGCCAATATCAAGATGCTATGATCAATATTGCAAAAGTAATGACCATTTTTCGAAACCTAAACGCAAAGTGTGACGGAATTTCAGACAGACGGACAGTGCGATCACTATATGCCCACATTTGGGGGCATAAAAAAAGCTGCTGAAGACCACATTGTATATCGAGTCAATCTGAGATAAATCGGTCACACTATAAATATTGATGTTCACAATGTCAAACATCTCCTGAAATATAACAATCAAACTTAAAATGATATTCTTCAGAAATTATGTCATTATCATTAAACGTGCGTGCGGCTCCAAATGTTTTTAGTACAGTTGCAATTTCATCTCAAGCTGTATACATAAATTATTTTTTTACATAATGATCCAACAATATTCAGCCGCCCACCATGGGGTGGTAATGTGAACCCACAACAGTGAGTTCTTCCAAATCAAAATGTAATCACCTCACCAGTGAGTGGTCCAACTTTACCACAGGCAGGGCAAAAAAACTGAGTTATTCATTATGCGAGCTTGACTTTATATTTGATTCCTTTTTTATTGATGTATATTCACCTTATCGTATGACGCTCTGTTAATAGTGTGTTACACTTTCTTGAACAGTCCCAATTTTTATGCATAGAATTAGTTCTGTTTTTCAGCAACTTTCAAGTAACATAACTAAAATAAAGGAAGTTGCCATATATATTGCCATATATATAGGTCTATTTTTGCTACTTCAACTGTTAAAATTTTGATCTACTGGATTCATTTTTAAAGTGAAGGACTTGTTCAATAAGCATAATATGAACAGCAGTGCTTTCCACATGAATTTTGTCAGGCGCCCCGGGGTTGAGAGGGGTGGTTCGGGAGGGGTGTCCCCTCCTGAAGTTGTTTTTTTTTTTTAATTTAACGTGTCAATTGACGTTCTGTGGTGCCTTAAAAATCAAAGAAAAACAGCGTCAAAAGACGTCATTTGGTTCGCTATGACTCTTCAAGAAAATCCCCCAGTCATTTAAAAAGATAGGTTTTTTAATTGTTTAAAAACTTTACAGCAATAAAAACAGCATAGAAAGTAAAATCCCGACTCGAACGATTCCCCTATACATCCGTTTCAACCCGACTATTACTGCATACTTGCTTCTTTTCAAGTTTCTATTCATTACCCGATAATCATGTTTATTCCATTTTTTTAAAGCACTTTCTGGTAAATAATTACGATAAAAGCTCTCAATAATTTCTTTAACACAAACCTTGCCATTTTTCTATAGTATCAAATTAATTTCGGCATAAGTGACTATTTATAGATTTGATGAAATATTGCCTCTGAACATGCGTCAATCCCCTGAGGTGTTGTGTTCTTGTTACAACGCTCAAGACACCCATGCTTTCTATGCAAATAACGCGACATTGTACATGCTGCATAATTTTCGTGCCCTTTTATTGAGAAAAAGTGTTGACATAAAATAAATTTACACAGGCCTCGACACTAACGGTGTCCTGGGAACCAGAGGACACCAGATTTTGGCGAGGGTCACCAGTTCTTTTAAGCTGGGTGATCCTCCGGGAACCCTAAATTTATAGAACCACTTTGTATTGATTGACCATTTGAATCCGCATAATTATCTTTTATTTCTTGCCGTGTTTATAAGAAGAACTTCCGAAACGGTAAGTCGAGTATTTTTAATATCTCGGACCAGTTACTAGCCGTTGATAGGTCCTTATGAAATATTTCCTCATTTATGTATTGTTCATATAGTGTTTCAAAGTAACACAAAATTGTTTATTTAGGAGTATTTACCATGCTACATCGTCTGTTGACATTTTTTCACAAGAAATTAACCTGTCCTGCAAGGTCAGTTTAAAGGCTATTTATGGTATGCAAATCTTGAAATTCTGGCAGCCAATCAGTACCCACAAATCAACCGGAAGCTTATTTTCATGATGGTAGTTTGACACTTTCACAGGCCTTGACACTAACTTTTTTGACAGGGTTCCCGGAGGGAACCCTACTTTCAATTTTTGGTGACCCTCACCCAAACTAGGGTTCCCTCCTGTTTCGACGCACAGCGTAATGGCAAATAAGTACAAGAAGCATACTGGTACACATTTTTATTTCCAATATTCAATTCAGTTGCCATTTAAAGTAGACCCATTAATAGCTTAAATTCCATTTTCTGATGATAACCTAGTCAAATGTTTTTACTTTGCGAGTTAATTGAATGCAAATTTGCAAACACTCGTTTCCCTGACATATCCTTCCTTTCCTATCTATTCGGCCACTTTCTAATGACGTAATAAACTGTAAATCCGCGTATCCGCACGTGTCCGAATTCCCTGCAAGTATTCACAACATTCACGTTGTAGATTACAAATACATATTTATTGTTTGTGTCTACAAGGTATTATCCATCGTTAATGACACTGGCATTTCAATAATCCTTACTAACTGTATGGTGTTCATCGTTAATTCGATCGTTATTTGACATCATTGCCAAGAATCACATATTCTTATCTTTATTGTCCGCCATTTTGGAAAAAATGACCTAAGCGACAGGTGCGCATAGACGCAAAATCGTACATGTCCGACTACAATTGCGATTTGCATTTTTTTAATCGGAACACTTCGTGCATGTACCACATAGTAACTGGTCCGAGATATTAAAAAAACACTACTTACCGTTTCGGAAGTTCGTCTTATAAACACGGCAAGAAATAAAAGATAATTACGCGGATTCAAATGGTCAATCAATACGAAGTGGTTCTATAAATTTAGGGTTCCCGGAAGATCACCAAGCTTAAAAGAACTGGTGGCCCTCGCCAAAATCTGGTGTCCTCGGGTTCCCGGGACACCGTTAGTGTCCAGGCCTGTATCAACACAGTCGATTATTTTGATGTTTAAAGACAATAAAAATTTGGAAAAAAGCAAAAAATCTTCAAGAAGAAAGGTTAATAATTATTTTTATAATGATTCATGGTCATATATTTATAAAATATTTGTGATGTAACAGCTTTATGAAAATTACCCATGACTCAATCAGACTATAGCATACTGTAAACGCGGGCATGGTGGAATTTGTTTGTTTCATAAATCTTTTCTGAAAGAAGGTATTTCAGTAATAGAAACTGACACTCAGGGTGCTATATAGATTAAACTAGATAGCTCATTTGTTCGTACCTCTTTTGATGTTTACATATGTTTTATTTATATTCCTCCACATAACTCTATTTATTTTAATTTGCAAAGCGAGGGATTTTTCAAATATTTAGAACGAACTGTTTGTCAGTATTCGTCATTAGGCTTAACGTCTATTATCGGTGATTTAAACGCACGTTGTGGTAATAAATCTGATTATTTACAGACGGATGAACAGTTACCTGTATTTATTAACACTTTAGATTACAATGACATTTGTACGAATTATTTACCTGAGCGATTTTTGCAAAGACACAATCGTGTGCGTCGAAACAGGAGGGAACCCTAGTTTTGGAGGGGGTCACCAAAAGTTGAAAGTAGGGTTACCTCCGGGAACCCTGTCAAAAAAGTTAGTGTCAAGGCCTGTTTACACTGCATATTTGAAGCAAGAATATTTCAACGCGGTAACATATACATTCAGAAGTGTGTTTCGGATTTAAAACGCGTTAACATCTACTTACGGGAATGTGTTTAGGATTACAAATTTAATTATTCCCATTTGAGATTTCAACAAATATTATCAGTTGAGTAATGAATTCAACGATAATTTGTTTAAACACTTACACATGTAACGAGTTGAATAAATATTTTGACAGTATTATGCATGAAATTCACGTTTTCCACGAGGATTACGGCCCGTTGCCACCATAAGTCTTCTTAGTAACTGGCCAAGATTTCTGTGGCAATTACATGTACGTCACGAGTCATCTGCATGATTTAACTGCAGGTAATGCCTGCCTACTGCTGTTGCTCATACAAAGTGTGCTCTCTCATTGGCCAAAATTGATTTTTCTAATACAACGACGCTCCGCCTTTAGTTAGGTAAAGCGAAAAATGATCGTAACTGGACTTTCAAAATTTTCAGCGAAGTCGATATTGCTATGATCTTAAGCTGCAGTAACAGCAAGAATTCACTGATCGCAAAATTTCAAGCGCCCCGCGGACTCTGATTTCGAAATTCAAGTGCCCCGCTGAGGGACCGTTAAATTGCCTGTGGAAAGCACTGGGACAGGTTCTGGTAGTAAAAACATGTATGCACATTGGTTATGCAAAAGGAATCTGGATTGTGTCATAATGCAAAAATAACATAATTTGTTCAAACATATAACAGCAAGTTTTGTGCAGCTATTTTGGAACCTTCAAAAGTCTGATACAGTTCACATTATTTTCTTCCTTTTCCTTGTAAAGTTTACACTTCATACAAAAACCATGCAATTTGCATACAGAGTTGTGAGTAACAGGATATCCCTCTATAGTTCTATAAACATTTCAAAGTACATTTTTTTTAATGAAACAATATTAACCCATTTATGCCTAGCGTCTAGAAAAAAGGCGTCTCATCAGGGTCTACGCTGTTTGCTTAAAGGAATTTCTGTGAGAAATATTCTGAAAATAGAAATAAATTTGCCAGACATCTCTAATTTTGGAAATAAATTGATCCAATTTTGATGGATGGGAGAGTCCACTCGGCATAAATGGGTTAATAGTATTTTTTGTACTGGATCATGACAACAACGGCAATCCAAAATTGTGGTATTCTGTTTTATAAGCTTTGTAAGTCATCAATTCTAGTTTTGTTTATTTGTACAACTTACTTCTTCAGGTGACAGGACAAAATAATCCAGAATCTAGCGGGTCCCCACGGTTACACTTCAATTACACCAACATCAAACTGTAAGAAAAAGAAGAACAAAACATGAAATACATTAGTATATGGTAACCGAAGAAAGCAAATACAGTGATTTTTTTGCCCAATTGGGAAATGTACCAGTTGCCCAATTGGGAAAAATTAGCGCGAAAAACCCTGAAATTGGGAAAATTCACATCGTGAATTCTTCAAATTGGGAAATTTATGTGTTAACATTTTTGCAAACAAATACTTTACCAGGGACAAAATTGTCACAAAACCAGGTTTTCAATTTAAAAATTCAAAAAAAAAAAAAAAAAAAAAAAAAAAAAAAAAAAAAAAAAAAAAAAAAAAAAAAAAAAAAAAAAAAAAAAAAAAAAAAAAAAAAAAAAAAAAAAAAAAAAAAAAAAAAAAAAAAAAAAAAAAAAAAAAAAAAAAAAAAAAAAAAAAAAAAAAAAAAAAAAAAAAAAAAAAAAAAAAAAAAAAAAAAAAAAAAAAAAAAAAAAAAAAAAAAAAAAAAAAAAAAAAAAAAAAAAAAAAAAAAAAAAAAAAAAAAAAAAAAAAAAAAAAAAAAAAAAAAAAAAAAAAAAAAAAAAAAAAAAAAAAAAAAAAAAAAAAAAAAAAAAAAAAAAAAAAAAAAAAAAAAAAAAAAAAAAAAAAAAAAAAAAAAAAAAAAAAAAAAAAAAAAAAAAAAAAAAAAAAAAAAAAAAAAAAAAAAAAAAAAAAAAAAAAAAAAAAAAAAAAAAAAAAAAAAAAAAAAAAAAAAAAAAAAAAAAAAAAAAAAAAAAAAAAAAAAAAAAAAAAAAAAAAAAAAAAAAAAAAAAAAAAAAAAAAAAAAAAAAAAAAAAAAAAAAAAAAAAAAAAAAAAAAAAAAAAAAAAAAAAAAAAAAAAAAAAAAAAAAAAAAAAAAAAAAAAAAAAAAAAAAAAAAAAAAAAAAAAAAAAAAAAAAAAAAAAAAAAAAAAAAAAAAAAAAAAAAAAAAAAAAAAAAAAAAAAAAAAAAAAAAAAAAAAAAAAAAAAAAAAAAAAAAAAAAAAAAAAAAAAAAAAAAAAAAAAAAAAAAAAAAAAAAAAAAAAAAAAAAAAAAAAAAAAAAAAAAAAAAAAAAAAAAAAAAAAAAAAAAAAAAAAAAAAAAAAAAAAAAAAAAAAAAAAAAAAAAAAAAAAAAAAAAAAAAAAAAAAAAAAAAAAAAAAAAAAAAAAAAAAAAAAAAAAAAAAAAAAAAAAAAAAAAAAAAAAAAAAAAAAAAAAAAAAAAAAAAAAAAAAAAAAAAAAAAAAAAAAAAAAAAAAAAAAAAAAAAAAAAAAAAAAAAAAAAAAAAAAAAAAAAAAAAAAAAAAAAAAAAAAAAAAAAAAAAAAAAAAAAAAAAAAAAAAAAAAAAAAAAAAAAAAAAAAAAAAAAAAAAAAAAAAAAAAAAAAAAAAAAAAAAAAAAAAAAAAAAAAAAAAAAAAAAAAAAAAAAAAAAAAAAAAAAAAAAAAAAAAAAAAAAAAAAAAAAAAAAAAAAAAAAAAAAAAAAAAAAAAAAAAAAAAAAAAAAAAAAAAAAAAAAAAAAAAAAAAAAAAAAAAAAAAAAAAAAAAAAAAAAAAAAAAAAAAAAAAAAAAAAAAAAAAAAAAAAAAAAAAAAAAAAAAAAAAAAAAAAAAAAAAAAAAAAAAAAAAAAAAAAAAAAAAAAAAAAAAAAAAAAAAAAAAAAAAAAAAAAAAAAAAAAAAAAAAAAAAAAAAAAAAAAAAAAAAAAAAAAAAAAAAAAAAAAAAAAAAAAAAAAAAAAAAAAAAAAAAAAAAAAAAAAAAAAAAAAAAAAAAAAAAAAAAAAAAAAAAAAAAAAAAAAAAAAAAAAAAAAAAAAAAAAAAAAAAAAAAAAAAAAAAAAAAAAAAAAAAAAAAAAAAAAAAAAAAAAAAAAAAAAAAAAAAAAAAAAAAAAAAAAAAAAAAAAAAAAAAAAAAAAAAAAAAAAAAAAAAAAAAAAAAAAAAAAAAAAAAAAAAAAAAAAAAAAAAAAAAAAAAAAAAAAAAAAAAAAAAAAAAAAAAAAAAAAAAAAAAAAAAAAAAAAAAAAAAAAAAAAAAAAAAAAAAAAAAAAAAAAAAAAAAAAAAAAAAAAAAAAAAAAAAAAAAAAAAAAAAAAAAAAAAAAAAAAAAAAAAAAAAAAAAAAAAAAAAAAAAAAAAAAAAAAAAAAAAAAAAAAAAAAAAAAAAAAAAAAAAAAAAAAAAAAAAAAAAAAAAAAAAAAAAAAAAAAAAAAAAAAAAAAAAAAAAAAAAAAAAAAAAAAAAAAAAAAAAAAAAAAAAAAAAAAAAAAAAAAAAAAAAAAAAAAAAAAAAAAAAAAAAAAAAAAAAAAAAAAAAAAAAAAAAAAAAAAAAAAAAAAAAAAAAAAAAAAAAAAAAAAAAAAAAAAAAAAAAAAAAAAAAAAAAAAAAAAAAAAAAAAAAAAAAAAAAAAAAAAAAAAAAAAAAAAAAAAAAAAAAAAAAAAAAAAAAAAAAAAAAAAAAAAAAAAAAAAAAAAAAAAAAAAAAAAAAAAAAAAAAAAAAAAAAAAAAAAAAAAAAAAAAAAAAAAAAAAAAAAAAAAAAAAAAAAAAAAAAAAAAAAAAAAAAAAAAAAAAAAAAAAAAAAAAAAAAAAAAAAAAAAAAAAAAAAAAAAAAAAAAAAAAAAAAAAAAAAAAAAAAAAAAAAAAAAAAAAAAAAAAAAAAAAAAAAAAAAAAAAAAAAAAAAAAAAAAAAAAAAAAAAAAAAAAAAAAAAAAAAAAAAAAAAAAAAAAAAAAAAAAAAAAAAAAAAAAAAAAAAAAAAAAAAAAAAAAAAAAAAAAAAAAAAAAAAAAAAAAAAAAAAAAAAAAAAAAAAAAAAAAAAAAAAAAAAAAAAAAAAAAAAAAAAAAAAAAAAAAAAAAAAAAAAAAAAAAAAAAAAAAAAAAAAAAAAAAAAAAAAAAAAAAAAAAAAAAAAAAAAAAAAAAAAAAAAAAAAAANAAGCGATTTGGGCCACATATATTTGACCTCTGACCTTGAAGGATGACCTTGACCTTTCACCACTCAAAATGTGCAGCTCCATGAGATACACATGCATGCCAAATATCAAGTTGCTATCTTCAATATTGCAAAAGTATTCATAAAATAAGCGATTTGGGCCACATATATTTGACCTCTGACCTTGAAGGATGACCTTGACCTTGACCTTTCACCACTCAAAATGTGCAGCTCCATGAGATACACATGCATGCCAAATATAAAGTTGCTATCTTCAATATTGCAAAAGTATTCATAGAATGAGCGATTTTGGCCACATATATTTGACCTCTGACCTTGAAGGATGACCTTGACCATTCACCACTCAAAATGTGCAGCTCCATGAGATACACATGCATGCCAAATATCAAATTGCTATATTCAATATAGCAAAAGTTATTGCAAAATGTTTAAGTTGGCGCAAACCAACCAACAGACCAACCAACAAACAGACAGGGCAAAAACAATATGTCCCCCACTACTATATAAAAACAATTTGTCTGTATTTACATGTACCATTAATCAAATTTAGTTACTCACACTAATCAAAACAAAAATTATATGTTATATAATCAGCCAATATTCAATGATCCAAGTCCTAACCTGTTTTTAACCAACGCCATTATGTCAACACTTATATAGCCTTAGGTTACATCTTTAATAAATAGGAGCAATCGGTTGTTTAAAATTGTTACCACAATGATATGCTACAAAAACTAACAATTGTGAATTCATATCTTAGTAACTGTATATCAAACAACGAACACACTCAGCTACACAACTTTTCAGCCAAAGTTTAAACATGACATTGTAATGTTCAAAATTACAATACAGACAGACAAGCAATTTATAAATTCTTAATTGTTTTATTTCAAATGCTTTTAGATAAAAGACGCTTCAAATGCTCATAAAATATCAGAGATGAAACACAAAGATGACTGAAAATGAAATCTCTTGTACACTGTGCATGTAGTAATGACCATGCATTATTCCATTTTCAATTTGGTCTTGATTATATCTGAGAACTAAACAAATAATATTTTAATGTGGTACAATAAACAGGTATCTGTTTTTTTTAATCAGAGGTTTTACTAACCCCAAACACTCTTTTGCCACGTAAAAACAGTAAAAACCGTTATGTGTCAGTAACCGCTCCCCCCCCCCCAACTAGATTACATCATAAGTGTTTAGTTGCTGTTTTAGCCCCTTTCTGGCCTGTCTGATAGTGATACAGTAGACATTGGTGAGGATGTCTCACCAGCCTTATCCATACAGCCATGGCCCATGCATCTTGCATCAGTATTGATCAGCCCAATCAATAACACAACCTGGATCAGTTACATCTTGCCTCTATGTTAATTGCTTTGTGCTTGGAGTAGCATCAATGTGTGAAAACACATTGTGTAACATTTGTGGCTGGCCTATGAGACATGTTATAAATAATTATGTTCATATGTAAAGCTGTGTTGTCAGGAATGTACCATTCTTCTACATGATAGCAAAACTAAAATAGAAACAAAGTTGACAATAATAGAAACTTCTTAACAATGGATTGATTTTATACTTATCAGTGTCTATTCTAGTAAAAAAAAATCCCCCTCCCATGCAAAATACATTGTATAGGGGGGATCTTCAATTAAAGGGGGTGAATCCCCCTATCCTTTGTCCTAGAATAGACACCGCGGTGACTGCCCTATTAAAGTGGGGTTAAATTGCAAAAGTAAATAAATTTCCAGACATTTGTGTTCAGCAACAAAAAGCATTTTGCTTCTGGTGATTTTGTTTGGGCTTATTCAGCCACATTCCCTTGCTTCTATGGTATATATTTTCCTGCTATACTAATTTTTATAAGTCCCTTTTCAATGTTGTCTTTATTTTTGAAAAATATTTTAATTTGGACAAAAATTATTTAAGTTAGAGGCATTTTTGTAAATAATGAAAACAATTTCATCAAACAAAGTTTGAGGATTATCATATTTGTAGCAAAGCATGAGTGTAATGTTTTATAGCAAAGTAGAATATGGATGTAAGTAACCCTGCTTGTATAAAAAAGATTCCTCACTGGCCTTTAAATTCCCCATCTTCAGGACCCTGTCACCTTACATTCCCCTGAACAGTTAAAAAAACTGAACCTGAAATAAATGATTAACTATTTGGTCTGCTGTAATATTAAAGTTTTACTGGTATGCAACATAACATATATCTACATTTCCTGACTGCTTAGATCAAGTGTCATCATTGTTGGTTGATGTTGATTTTATTAATTAACATGCAAGCCATTGTAAGCCATAAAGCTTCTGCTATATGAAATAGTATGACAGAGATGTCCGAATATAAAAGAAAACTCAACCTCATCCAGACTGTTTGATGATAATGTTAATTGAAAATTGATTTCCATTCATGCTCTGTGTTGCTTCACCATCATATTGCTACACAATGACTTTCATATCAGAAATAATCCTGGTATAGAGAATAACTTGGGGTATAGAAAAGATGGATTATATGTGTGATTATTGTTTGGTTATTTAGCCTGGCTGGTCTGTAACAGATTGCCTTGTTAGTGGTTTGAATTGATTAACATGAATAATACATGCTTCCCAGTCATCTCATCAGTGATACATACAAGGATAACATGTTCAATACATGAATGAATAGGTTTGAGCCTTGCTCTGTGAAAATTGGGTTTAATGCATGTACGTAAACACAGGTACTTGAAAATATTTTTTTTTGTCCTTATATATATATAATAAAAGAAAAGGTATCCAACGATGATTTGACAGGTGTATTTAATAACGCTATGCAACAGCATGAAAGATCGAATAATGCACACAAATGTCGTTGTGGTTGTCAGCAGGAAGCATCAATCTATGATTAAACACCGTTTATTTGATGAAAATCCACCAAGTATGTCCAAAACAGCTAAAAGTTTCACAAATATGAACCCAAAATCGAAGTGTGTAATTATCGACTTCCAAATGTCAGTTACGACGGAAGGCGATTTTTGGTCGATTTTTCACAATTAAACAAAAACTTCGGTATCATGAATCAGAATCTGATTGTCATGAATGGCGACAAATTTGTGAAAGTCGCAATTCAATTTCAAAAGAGTGGATTTATAAAATAAGTGTTTCCAGAATCCTGTACGAAAATCTACTGCAGGTCAAACATAAGTGGCCTAATGCAAGCTTCCAAAACATACGCTGAAAGCGTCTGTCACTTATAAATATGGGGGGGGGGCATGAGACTTGATGTCTATACATGAACCAAGATTGACCTGGGCGTCCCAGAAACAAGACTGGAGTTCTGACTTACAACTTTGGATCAGGGCTTTTTTGGCTTATTGTAAGCCGTAATCGGTTCATATTCCCATATTTGTAATTAAATATATCCATTTTACTGGTATGAGTATGTTTTGACACTTACAGGTTTTATAACCAATAGCTGAAAATTCATATATTAAACAATTGTTTTCCCCCCAATTTTGAGTCACTTGAAGCTTAAATTCCAAACATCACATGCTGAGGTATAGGTCATATTCCCAAAATGATGAGAAAAAGCCCTGTGGACCATTTTGATGTTCAAGATCTTTCTTCAAGACCATCATTTAAATGTATCAATTATATATGACAACGATATAAATGGGGAATGTAAACTATTAGATACAGATAGATCTAATATGATAAGAACTCTTCCCGGGCACACATCTGACAGTGGTGCCCCCACCCACTAGATTCGAGTCGATATAAACAAGCGGCAGTCAGTGAATCATTCATCGGATGATATCCAGATTAATCAACTTTTGAAGTCACGAATTAAAACCATGTTTTCGCATATAATTCTGTGCAAGCCAACAGACCAAATTGTATGCATAACCACCAGTAAGTAATCATTCAGACATTTATCAAACTGGCAGCCTATCTGATCTGACTCGACAAAATGATGTGTGCGCGTGCATAAATTTACCAAATTCGCCGGCCACGTCTGAAATCCGGGCAATTATTTGCAACTGTCTAAAAATCAAACACATGAATTATTGGAAGTTTGTACACAATCATAACTAATTAGTGAAACAGTTACCGTTGAATTTGCCGGATATCCTGCAATTTGGTTAAAATCCACTCTCACCACAGTTGACCCAGATCCAGCGCAGGAGTGAATGATATGCAAATGAGTGATACACGCTTCCAAAAATAGCAAGATGGCTGTTCCGGTGTTTGGTTTTACAAATCAAAGTTATCACATAATCTGTATTATTGCATAACATGCATTGTACTTAGAAATTCAAATATTATTTTTGTAATTGCAGTTTCAGTATTTCCGAAAGAAATTTCACTCTTCTGTGCGTTAAAAATAGGAGAATATTAAAACGTCTTTTTAATAATGAATGTTAAACTATAAATCTAGGGGACGCTACTCAAATACTATCCACCCTATTCAAGCTCAATGCATGCAGTAATTGTTCCCCTTGTTAACGATTTTGATTTCACGTTAGTTGACCTTTGCGTCACTTGCTCGGTATTTATGTGGTGACAGCAATGATCTCTAAAGTTTGTTTTTTTTAAAGACCAAAAAAAAATCGTACTGGTTTCAGATTTTATTAAAGATAATGTACTAAAACAATACAGATTGAAAACAAAAACATTTCAGACACCGGATCATTAAGGACCATAACGGCAATCGTACAGTTGTCTCCCGACCCTTCGCGGCGGCTACAAGGAACACGCAAAAAAGTCCGAAATGCTCGGCAGTTTAAAGCTGCAGTTCTAGCTGGTAGGAGTTCTGGCTGGGCGAAGTGCTTGCGAAGGTGACACTAGTCTTTATACTGAACATGAAAAAAACGCACGTGTTGTTGAATGTGGGACTTCTGTGTTTGACTCTTGTAGAAACGCGGTTATTGTTATCGACATTTTTTAAACTAGTGGAGATGGCAACACATTGGAGTCTTTAATAGAAGACAGAGAGTTTTTAAATGATATGGGCAAGGAGTTACAGAAAGGTTCAATTGGACATTGGGTGGCACCCTTGTCATTTAAAGAACCACAACAGCTTTTAACTGAAAACAGAGAAATGACTTTGAAACGAGCTCAATCACTCCATCAGTCTCTACAGACAGTTCATATGAAAAGAGAACATCTGGCATGGCCAAGAGGTTTTGCGGAGGTAGCACAATGTCTTACAAAAAAATAAGAATGCTGGTACCCGTCGTTCTTAGAGTCTACCATCCGAAGAAGCAAGGCAGGATTAACGATGTGCTGATGAAGGAACTTAGTGAACAGTCTGCTGGGTATAGTAGTAATGCGTTTTAAGGAAAAAAAACGTATTCGCTATATTTGTCGATATTCAAATGTTTTATCAGTTTGTTGCAAAGCCAGAGCATAGATATTATTTAAAGTTCTTATGGTACGAGCAAAATGACCTTGATTGTCCTCTTATCAAGTACCGCATGTGCGTACACGTTTTTTGGGAACAAACCATCACTAACTGTTGCGTCGTATTGGCTAAGGAAAACCGTAGAAAAGTGTTAGCAGTCTGACGTTAAGCGTTTTGTGTGCAACGAGTTCGACTTGGACGCGAAGAAAGCCATTGATCTCATACACAGAACAGAGCAAATCCTACGAGAACAGGGAAAACTTCACCTAAAATCGGCTGCTTGTAACAGTAATGAGAACATTGAAGCATTAGAACCCGATGATATTGGGAAGGAGTTCAAGTCACAAGTTCGTGAGATTGATAAACTACCAGTCACCAGAAGTTTAGGGCGGGGTTTTAACCTGAACACAGACAGTTTTGTGTTTGGAGTTTCTGATTTAGACGAGCCAGTATCACGCCGCGGTAAGTTGTCTATTGACAACAGTATCTACGATCTCATCAGGTGCTTGGGACCATTTACCATCATTGGAAAGATGCTCCTGCGAGATACTTCTTCAAAATGTGACCAACAGGGATTCATTTTTGTCACCTGATCACATAGAAGCTTGAAAACATTGGGGACAGACTCTGAGATCATTTCAATATATTGAAATCCCGAGAATGTATACGACTGCATCGCTAGACCTTGCGGCAGGCATTGAGATTCACATCTGCAGCAGGGGTTTGATTTTTTTCCGCGGATCCGATTGACCCAGGGACCATTTTTGAGTATCGTGTACATTTATAAGATACTGGGGCGGAGGGTGAGGTTCGATCGCTTCCACAACATATTTAATAAAATCAGATTTCAAACCTCTCCATATAAACACTGGCAGCGTATTGCTATAGTAGAAACTATTGTGTAACGAGCGCTGTCATTAGCTGTTGTTTCCAAATCTTTCAATCAAAATTGGTCTTTGAAAAACTGTTTGGTTATTTCCTTGCTGATTCATTTGCAAATTGCGTCATTCTGTCTAATGGAGATAATCAAAATTATCGAAAGAACGAACAACTCTCATTATAGCTCGGTGATTGGCAAATCAGTTAAAATTTATTTAAATATGAATGGCTAGACGAAACAATGGATATAAATAAAAAAATAAACACCAGTGTACGTACTGTTAAAGAAGATTTACTGTCCTCGTTTTTGGTTAGTCGAAGTTTCTTCCTTGTGAAACAAATCGTGAGCAACGGATAGCGTTTTAAAGTGTCGTTAATTGAAAACTGTAAAAGAGCTGACCATATAATTCAAAACAAAAAAACTGTGCAAAATTGAAATGTTGCCAGCATCGCTCACAGGGAGACGAACATCACGGATTCACCCTCAATGAATATTTCTAATTTGCATCTAAGTAAGTGAAGTAAATTAGTTTTAATAAATACATCTTGATGTTAAGTTCTAATAGGTTTTTAATTGTATGTCTGTTTCAAAAGGTTAAGCAACCGATTCAGCACTTTTTTACCGCACATTTCTATACCTATGTCGCAAAATGGAAGTACGAGCACACTCACCTCAATCCTGCAGATAATGCTACCCGTTTTGTACCTATGATGTTGACGCATGATTGGATGCATGGCTACAGGCTTCACCGCAAGTAGAACAAAGGTGTCAACCTCCGCGCAGAGATTTGACTGGAACCAGCATAGCTGGATCAAATCCCTGCCATCATACACAACCACGTGATGATAGCTGAGCCACGTGATACAATAATTGCGTCTTACAGTATCAACGGCATAGATAGCAATGCATATACGCCGAAAAAAGAATGTGCCAGAGAATTGTTTCCTTTGTGGAAACAAGAGTTTTATGTTTAACCGGAAAATAAGACTCATATATATATAATGATCTAAAACCCCTGCCGTTATAACCAACTAAGTCATAAGAGCCGAGCCACGTGGTACAATAAGGGCGTCTTACACAGTATCAACGGTTATTTTTAAATTTGTAAACAATAATTTTAACTCGTATTAATTTAAGTGGTGTTGCGGCAGTTTATTTAACCGAGGATATATTTATGGCAACACCGATGCTATTATCACAACCCAATAGTTTTGTTATCAGAATCATCACACATTTATGACCGAGTAGGTTCATAATAGGTACTCAGTGGTTCGATCCCAGGTGCGGTAAACTTTTTTTTATTCTTTTTTTCTTTCTTTTATTTCACTCTTGTTTTTTTCCTGGAGCTCTTTAGTCCTGTTGTTTACATTAATAAATTTAAAGCATTTAATCACAAACTCCAAAACATGCCGAAATCTGTCAACAAGTCCCTGTTATGGAGGATTAAGGTCGAGTTTGATACTGTATGGTCTTATGTTTGTGATTAAATATTGTATTAGTGCTGTGTTTTAGTAAGCCGTTGTGATCCCAATTAAGATTGTAAACAATCTATAATGTTTATGCATAACAGTCTGTGTACCGGTACTTGGGTTTCGCCTAATTGCTGTATTTTAGGAAATTTGACATAGACGGTAGGGATAGTTGAACAAAAAAATCTCTGTTAAAAGTGCGGTGACCCCCCTTTTTTATTTTTGTTTTATGATAACAATACGTAGATGAACATATTTGAGCAGTTTCGCAAAAAGT
>VMBQ01006798.1:6941-25486 GCA_007657795.1 Dreissena rostriformis | reverse complement strand
CTAAAGCAGTGGTTGACAGTGCCATCAAGACCGTCGTAAGTGGCATGCACAGTGTCCTAACTTGAAAGAAGGTTTTGTGGTCCTCATCAAAAATGAACAGTCATCGAGGAACCTTTGGCTTAAAGCAGTGGTTGACAGTGCCATCAAGGCCGTCGTTAGTGGCATGCGCAGTGTCCTTACTTGAAAGAAGTTGATGGAGTCCTCATCCAGAATGAACAGTCATATAGGAACCTTTGGCCTAAAGCAGTGGTTGACAGTGCCATCAAGACCGTCGTAAGTGGCATGCACAGTGTCCTAACTTGAAAGAAGGTTTTGTGGTCCTCATCAAGAATGAACAGTCATCAAGGAACCATTGGCTCAAAGCAGTTGTTGACCGTGCTATCACGACCGTCGTTAATGGCATGCGCCGTGTCCTAATTTGAAAGATGGTTTTGTGGTCCTCATCAAAAATGAACAGTCATCAAGGAACCTTTTGGCTAAAAGGTGGTTAACAGTGCCATCGAGACCGTCGTAAGTGGCATGCGCTGTGTCCTAACTTGAAAGAAGGTTTTGTGGTCCTCATCAAGAATGAACAGTCATCGAGGAACATTTGGCCTCAAGCAGTGGTTGACAGTGCCATCAAGACCGTCGTAAGTGGCATGCGCTGTGTCCTAACTTGAAAGAATGTTTTGTGGTCCCATCAAGAATAAACAGTCATCACGGAACCTTTGGCCTAAAAGAGTGGTTGACAGTGCCATCAAGACCGTCGTTAATGGCATGCGCTGTGTCCTAACTTGAAAGAAGATTTTGTGGTCCTCATCAAGAATGATTAGTCATCGAGGAACATTTGGCCTAAAGCAGTGGTTGACAGTGCCATCGAGACCGTCGTAAGTGGCATACACAGTGTCTTAACTTGAAAGAGGGTTTGTGTGGTCCTCGTCATGAGTGATCATTCATCTAGGAACCATTGGCCGTAAACAGTGGTTGACAGTTACATCGAGACCGTCGTAATGGGCATGCACATTGTCCTTACTTGAAAGAAGGGTCTGTGGTCCTCATCAAGAATGAACAGTCATCTAGGAACCTTTGGTCTAAAACAGTGGTTGACAGTGCCATCGAGACCGTCGTAAGTGGGATGCACAGTGTCCTAACTTGAAAGAAGGTTCTGTGGGCCTCATCAAGAATGAACAGTCATCGAGGAACCTTTGGCTTAAAGCACTGGTTGACGGTGCCATCAAGACCGTCGTAAGTGGCATGCGCAGTGTCCTAACTTGAAAGAAGTTGATGGAGTCCTAATCCAGAATGAACAGTCATCTAGGAACCTTTGGCCTAAAGCAGTCGTTGACAGTGCCATTAAGACCGTCGTAATTGACATGCGCAGTGTGTTAACTTGAAAGAAGTAGATGGAGTCCTCATCCAGAATGAACAGTCATATAGGAACCTTTGGCCTAAAGCAGTGGTTGACAGTGCCATCAAGACCGTCGTTAATGACATGCGCAGTGTCCTAACTTGAAAGAAGGTGATGTGGGCCTTTTCAAGAATGAACAGTCATCGAGGAACCTTTGGCCTAAAGCAGTGGTTGACAGTGCCATCAAGACCGTCGTTAATGACATGCGCAGTGTCCTAACTTGAAAGAAGGTGATGTGGGCCTTTTCAAGAATGAACAGTCATCGAGGAACCTTTGGCCTAAAGCAGTGGTTGACAGTGCCATCAAGACCGTCGTTAATGACATGCGCAGTGTCCTAACTTGAAAGAAGGTGATGTGGGCCTTTTCAAGAATGATCAGTCATCGAGGAACCTTTGGCCTTAAGCAGTGGTTGACATTGCTGTCAAGACCGTCGTTAGTGGAATGCACAGTTGCGTACTTATAAGAAGGTTATGTGGTCCTCATCAAGAACAGTAATTGAGGAACCTTTGGCCTAAAGCAGTGGTTATCAGTGCCATGAAGACCGTCGTAAGTGGCATGCGCAGTTTCTTACTTGAAAGAAGGTTTTGTGGTCCTCGTTATGAATGGAAAGTCATCGAGGAACCTTTGGACTAAAGCAGTGGTTGACAGTGCCATCAAGACCGTCGTAAGTGGCATGCACAGTGTCCTAACTTGAAAGAAGGTTTTGTGGTCCTCATCAAGAATGAACAGTCATCAAGGAACCTTTGGCTCAAAGCAGTGGTTGACAGTGCCATCAAGACCGTCGTTAATGGCATGCGCCGTGTCCTAATTTGAAAGATGGTCTGTGGTCTTCATCAAGAATGAACAGTCATCAAGGAACCTTTTGCCTAAAAACGTAGTTGACAATGCCATCGAGACCGTCGTAAGTGGCATGCGCTGTGTCCTAACTTGAAAGAAGATTTTGTGGTCCTCATCAAGAAGGAACAGTCATCGAGGAACATTTGGCCTCAAGCAGTGGTTGACAGTGCCATCAAGACCGTCGTAAGTGGCATGCGCTGTGTCCTAACTTGAAAGAATGTTTTGTGGTCCTCATCAAGAATGAACAGTCATCAAGGAACATTTGGCCTAAAGCAGTGGTTGACAGTGCCATCAAGACCGTCGTAAGTGGGATGCACAGTGTCCTAACTTGACAGAAGGTTTTGTGGTCCTCATCAAGAATGAACAGTCATCTAGGAACCTTTGGCCTAAAGCAGTGGTGGACAGTGCCATCGAGACCGTCGTTAATGACATGCGCTGTGTCCTTACTTGAAAGAAGGTGATGTGGGCCTCTTCAAGAATGATCAGTCAACGAGGATCCTTTGGCCTTAAGCAGTGGTTGACAGTGCCATCAAGACCGTCGTTAATGACATGCACAGTGTCCTAACTTGAAAGAAGGTGATGTGGGCCTCTTCAAGAATGAACAGTCATCTAGGAACCTTTGGTTTAAAGCAGTGGTTGACAGTGCCATCAAGACCGTCGTTAATGACATGCGCAGTGTCCTAACTTGAAAGAAGGTGATGTGGGCCTTTTCAAGAATGAACAGTTATCTAAGAACCTTTGGCCTAAAGCAGTGGTTGACAACCATCAAGACCGTCGTTAATGACATGCGCAGTGTCCTAACTTGAAAGAAGGTGATGTGGGCCTCTTCAAGAATGATTAGTCATCTTGGAACCTTTGGCCTAAAGCAGTGGTGGACAGTGCCATCGAGACCGTCGTTAATGACATGCGCTGTGTCCTTACTTGAAAGAAGTTGATGTGGTCTTCCTTAAGAATGATCAGTCATCAAGGAACCTTTGGTCTAAAGCAGTGCTTGACAGTGCCATCAAGACCGTCGTAAGTGGCATGTACAGTGTCCTAACTTGAAAGAAGGTTTTGTGGTCCTCGTCAATAATGAACAGTCACCAAGGAACCTTAGGCCTAAAGCAATGTTGACAGTGCCATCAAGACCGTCGTAAGTGGCATGCTCAGTGTCCTAACTTGAAAGAAGGTTCTGAGGTCCTCATCAAGAATGAACAGTCATCGAGGAACATTTGGCATAAGCAGTGGTTCACAGTGCCATCAAGACCGTCGTAAGTGGCATGCTCAGTGTCCTAGCTTGAAAGAAGGTTATTTGGTCCTCCTAAAAATGATCAGTCATCGAGGTACCTTTGGTCTAAAGCAGTGGTTGACAGTGCGATCCGTCGTAAGTGGCATGCACAGTGTCCTAACTTGAAAGAAGGTTCTATGGTCCTTCTCAAGAATGATCAGTCATCGAGGTACCTTTGGCCTAAAGCAGTGGTTCACAGTGCCATCAAGACCGTCGTAAGTGGCGTGCGCAGTTTCTTAACTTGAAAGAAGGTTATGTGGCCCTCATCAAGAATGAACAGTCATCGAGGTGCCTTTGGTCTAAAGCAGTGGTTGACAGTGCCATGAAGACCGTCGTAAGTGGCATGCTCAGTGTCCTAACTTGAAAGAAGGTTCTGTTGTCCTCCTCAAGAATGAACAGTCATCGAGGTACCTTTTGCCTAAAGCAGTGGTTCACAGTGCCATCAAGACCGTCGTAAGTGGCATGCACAGTGCCCTAACTTGAAAGAAGGTTATGTGGTCCTCATCAAGAATGAACAGTCATCGAGAAACCTTTGGCCTAAAGCAGTGGTGGACAGTGCCATCAAGACCTTCGTTAGTAGCATGCGCAGTTTCTTAACTTGAAAGAAGGTTATGTGGCCCTCATCAAGAATGAACAGTCATCGAGAAAAGTAAACCTTTGGCCTAAAGCATTGGTTGACAGTGCCACGAAGAGTGAAGACGATCTTGTCCGCAAGGTTGTAGTTCGTCTCGTTGTTGACGATAAGATTGTGAAATACATCCACCCTGTGTGTGCATTGATTTTGCGTGTGAATTACCGGGTTACTATCGACACTTTATTGGACTGGCGTGATTTGAATAGTTTGTAAAGCATTTAACTGAAAGTTAAAGAATTGATCTCATATTTGCGTTATTTATGTTAACATTATTTATGTAAACTTTTTTTTATTACTTTGATAACATTCTCATTGTCCAGTCGAGTCATAACATTATTTGTAGTTAAATATGTGTAAAAAGTATATTTGAATCAATGTATGTATAGATAACCACGTGAAACACCCTATTTTATGTTCGAGATTAACAGTATTTTAGGCTTAAATTCAATTTAGTCTAGTGATGTTAAAGCATCTGACAGGGTGACAGGGAGTGTGCTGCCAGCTTTTGTGTCGTTTCAGTAATTAATGTGCATCGTTGCGTCTAGTCTAACTCGTCATTATTGCGAGAATAATAGTAAATCAGCATCATTTGCAGAGAATTACTTTTGGCCCTTTGGCTAGTAGCTTTTCGTTCGTAAGTTGCCTCCCCTTAGCGTGTAAGTGACTTTAATTTGATCGGACTCATTAGATATCGGTTCTGTGTTAGGCTTAATGAGTATTTTGCAAAATTAAGTTTTTGAACGACCTCATGATTTTCATAGAATTTACGAAAGGGCTTTCGCCATAATTTTGTCCCAATAACTATGGAAGGGTTATTGTTCTAAGAGTTTTTAATTAACTATGGAAGGCGTGTTATCAGACTTCATTTGTTAACATGTGCAATGATTTGTTGAATGTTGTACATGTAAGGCGTTGTGATTCTAACATGATGTTAATGAGGTGCCTGTCATAATGTTTTAATAATATATGATCATACCAAATTTCTAAATGTAACGCTTGTTTTTTTGTAGATATTAACCCTGTTTCGAGTTGAATGCACAACCAAAATCGACTCGAGTGTTTGTTCACCGGGTTCGCTAGACGCCTTCATGCCAGCACATGTCTCTGACGTTATTTACGTCATTATTTTTACCTTTTTTTCTTTCTTCAATTTTATAAAGTCATGTTTTTTTACTGGAGCTATTTAGTTCCAATGTTTACACTTATAAATTTAAAGCATTTAATGACACACTCCAATACATTGCACAATTGTGTGAGGTCCCTTTACATATCAGGGTTCTAATAGCCCGTTGTAAGTCATCCTCAGTGTGGATTAAGTTTGTGCTACAACTTTCAGATTTTAATGGCATTTCTTGTCGTTAATTATAAAGCAAAGAATCGGATGTTTCGCTAGTAAGATCAAAGAATCTGATCTTGGTTGGCATTCGAGGCTTCTTTAACTTCCGAAGTCAAGGTTTGCACAGCGATTTCCAGGCCCGAAATCCGACTTTGAATGTTGGCCACTTGTTGGTTAGTCGATGTAAAAGAGGTTTGTATCGCGGTGTGTATCTGATCTTGGTTGGCATTGGAGGCTTCTATCACGCCAATCAACTTATTTTAGTATGTGACCAATTCTATTATTCTAGTATTGTGGTTGGCTAATTTTGTATCTAATCCGGAAAGACGTCTCATAATATCGCCAATATTCGAGGTTTCTGCTTCAGGTCTGTCATCTGAGTATTGTAGTTTGCCAATTATGTATCTAACTCGGAAAGACGTCTCATAATATCGCCGATATTCGAGACGGCTGCTTTCAGGTCAGTCAACTGAGTATTGTGGTTGGCCAATCCTGCATCTAACTTGGAAAGACGTCTCAGAATGTATTTATGTTTCGAAGTGTCCTGAAAATGACTGACTTGAGGTGGCTGGCGTGGCTGCCGTGGCGGTCGGAGAGCCTTCGCTGCTTCTTGCGTTGCAAATATAACGACGATTATTGCAAATCTAAGTTGCATGATTTCAATTGTTATCCGTTCACTTGTGTTCAGAGATTGCGATCAAATCCAAGTTGTTCAAGAAATGCGTTGAGATTTAAGGGATCGCATTACTTATATACTCAAACTAAGTGTACGTGGCCAAAGGAAAGATGACGAAATGTTATTTAAAACAAAACCACAAATCGATATAATCAATCACTCACGTATTTTCACTATTTTGTCTCCGTTTTTGTCAGATGTATGACGTTTATGGACCATCCCATGAAATGTTATTATTGAAGCTTTTAAACATATACATTGTTCAAATCCACTACAGTGAAAAACAAAATGTTTGACAAAGATAGACGTTTATTTCACAAGTAGAATTATTGTAACCTGCTCTGAATATATGTTTCATTTGGTCTTAATGTCTTCAAGTAGGAGGTCGAAACTAAATGATACCGGTGCAATACATATAAAATTCAACGAGCCACTGGTCTTTAACTGTATTATGTTAAAGTGTACACAAGAATAAAAAGATAAAGAGAGAATTGTCGAATGCACGTGAGAGTTAAGTCAATAATCTCGGATTAAAAAATAATAATTGTTTGCTTTTTCAACTCAGCAAGTTACATTCTAAATATTTGGCTGAGATGAGAATATGTACCAACCTGGTAAAAATGACTTTAAATGTTATGGAATTTAGTGGAAAACAGTACCATTTGTAACTTTTTCAACTTCCTTATACACAGACATAAAACGCAGAGAAGTTGTTATATAAAAAAAGCTAGCTTATATGTTTTACTTAACAAATGCCTTATTTTTGCTAAAATTGACATGAGATTGAATGTTAAGTATTTATCACTGAAATTGATCACAAAGAATGTTTGAGAGAGAAAATTCACGTTCGTTTATTGTTGTCATACACAACCGTTATAAGATCTAAGTATATATGTTAATTATATAATGGACCATATAAACTATAAACACATATAGTATTGTGACATTTGTCGATGGGAATTTAATAATAAGACTTAAGGATCTGTGTGGTATCCGTGATCCTACAATTTACAGATAAATTGTTATAGTTACTACAATACATATTATAAATATTTAATTTCAAAGATATTAATTACCTGATAATCGGACCTGGTGGACCTATTATTGACAAAATACTTATTTGTTTAAAAAAAACAACATTATATATAGAAAACTCTCACGAATTAGCGGGCTCCACACTTTATCCCATTATAAAAGGTGAAATATTTAAAAAGAAATCCTTGAAAATGTTACCTGAGCCGCGCTTTTGTTGACAGTTTTGTCCCCACATAGATCCTAAAAAGTCACGTGGTATAGGCACCGTGAATATGTAATGGTGGATCAAGTATATCATGCGGAGACTTATCATTAAGTCTGTCATATTAAGTCGTTACATCGAGTATGTCATAGTAAGTCTTATCCTCGAGTATGCCACAGTGGCTCTTATCAGTAAGCATGTCATATGTTAGAATCGGGCAATTTTCATGCAAATACCATGTCATCAGCAAATAACAGAAATATCAAGACAATATCAGAAATTGAAACCCGAATCAAGATCATTTTGTTGATATCAATCTAGATCTGCTACGAACAAAGAAACTTATAAAGTGGAAATGACCACAACTTGTCTAAGCCCGATTTAAGAAGAACAATTATCAGAAATGAAGATTATACATGTTTAAGATAACGCATTTTTGTATGTACTATCCATATATTTATAATCACCTATACAACTATCAAAATGTTTATATAATGAGCGGAGAATAAATAGGCAACAGGAATAATATCATTTTAATAATAAATAAATGTAATTAATATTATTACTGTTTGACGTCAGTTTGTGATTATTTTGGCCTGGAGGTTAAACGTGAATCACATTTACACATGAAGCCGATACTGTTTTTCAATTCGACAAATATTTGTGGCGATTTTATGAACGTTTTATAATTAAATAAGTTTATTTGAACAAACCCGCCATTTATAGTTAAACAATTTCACATTTAGTCAATTTATTTTTATTTTTATATAATGCTTTACAATTTACACATTAAGTATCAAAAACTGATATTTCTTATTTTGCATATTATATTTAAGCATATTCGTGTGTTTGTTTTATGTTTGTTGTTGTTTTTTTATGGTACAAACAAATCCGTTAATATTAAATTCGAATATTTAATTGTTATTTGTATATGCTAGAATTTGAATGGGAATGGTCGGTGGGAATTTTAAAACTAGACTTACCTCTAATTATCTTGGGGTGAGCCATTTGTGTCATTATGGCAAAGTGAGTCTTATAAATAAGTATGTTATAGCGAGACGTTATAGACTTATATATAACTACATTAAGATAGTCGAATCAAAATGTATGTAAACATGCGGTCATCAGTTGGTTTTTATAATGAGATTGTCGCGAATAGCGAATACGTTAGTTTGTTTACTTGCTGACGGAGCTTAAGCTCCGTCGGAAATCCGCCTGAGCTCCGCCGGAGCCGTCATGCTTATCTCAAGATTATTGATTCTCACGATTTTATGGCGTTTCCTTTGTTATAAACTCGTATATAAGCAAGTTGTTAATAAGTCTTTGGTCCCGATTCAGTTAAGTTTAATAGTTCATACAAGTGTGATGTTTAAATACTAAAATAAAATAAATATGAAATTGTGTACGTTGAATAAAAAATGAACAAACACAACAGAAGTCTCTGCCCAAAGAAATTCAGAATAAAGGAATCAATGTCACAGTTAGCGAATGAAATATCGGAGGACTATGAGAATCAAGTCTCAAAGGAAAATGTGCTTTTATCATCTAATGAAATGGTACTTATGCAGACAGCAACCACGGATATAAAGAATCCAAATACAAATGACACCTTGTCTGTAAGACTTTTGTTGGATTCGGGATCTCACCGTACATACATAACTGAAAAGTTAGCGCGTAAATTACACCTCAAAGAATCAGGAGAACAGGAAATAAAACTTTTTACGTTTGGTAGTAACACTACTCAGTGTATCAAAACAAAGTGTGCAAACATTGATGTCAAATTTAAAAGCGGTGAATACAAATCAATTAGTGTTAATATCGTTCCGACGATTAGTGGGAAATTGCACCGATGCCCCGTAAGTGTTTTGAAAAAAGAGAATATTAAACACATAGTTGGAAGTGTAGATTTGGCCGACACATTACCAACGGAAAACGAGTCGTCATCTATTGAAATGTTGGTTGGTAACGACTATTACCTGGATTTCGTTCTATGTCAAAGAATCGAGCTACATCCTGGTTTGTTTCTACTAGGATGTAAGTAAGGTTGGATCTTAACCGGGAGGACATCTGATCGAGACACTGATGGACCATGTATGCTCATCATGACGCAAGCCAATGACATTGCAAATACAAGTTTGTTTACAAATATAGATAGTGTGTTGCCAATCAATATAAAGAAGTGAAACTCCAGCTGCTGGAGCAAGCCTAGCTTAGAGGATTTTTGGAAACTCGAGTCTATAGGCATCATAGATAAACAAGATGTTTCAGATGACGAAGTCGCAATGAAAATGTTTCTGGATACTATTCAATTTGAAGATGGACGTTACCAAGTCACTTGGCCTTGGGCTGAGGAGTTTCCAGATTTACCAGTGAACCGAGAGTTGGCCATCGGTCGCTTGAAAAGTTGTGTGAATAAACTGCAAACAAAACCAGACTTAATGATGAAGTATGATGCCGTGATGAAAGATCAACTTAACAAGGGAATGATTGAAAAGGTTGAAAGGTCATCAGTTGATGGTTTGGTTCATTATTTGCCGCATCATGTGGTATGTTTATTGTTGTTTTTTAAATATATATTATACATATTATAAACATGTCCTTAATTTGCTTAGTATTGAATATGTGTCTTAAACGTTCCAGTAATAAAGAACAAGAACATAACAAAATAGCTATGTCTATTTTCACATCAGATTCTATATTTATCTATCAGCCAATAGAACACGGATCGGAAATAACCTGTAACAGGAATAGCCCCAAGTTATGTCTATTTTCACATCCAATATTCGCTTCACATGTACATATTTATTAGCTTGTAGAGCTGCTAAACATTGATTATTTGTATCTGAAGATTTACCATTAAAGGATTTAAATTAAATTAACAGTCATTGTAACAAAATAATTTGATCATCAACGTATATTTCACAATAAATTACTGATAAATATCATTTTTGGAATTGTGGCCCTTTGTTTATTTCTTGGCATAGCACGTTTGCTATAGTATTTGTTAAGGTCATGTCATTTGCTTATGATTGTGTGTGCATTTTCTTATGCAAAGCATAACTTGAAAAGTATTAAATGTATTCAAATGAACTCTTTCTTCAATATTAACGTATTACTATATATAAACTGTTTTGTGCACTCTGGCATTTTCTACTTTGCATACTAACTTAACATTTACCAAACCTAAAACTTGTAAATTGATTTAACATTTATTTGATTTAAAATGCAATCAAGTTCATTTTTACTCCAGTTCCTTTTTCGTGGCTGAAAAAGTAAAAAAAGAAACCAATTCCATATTCAAGCCAGATAAGGAACTAGCATTTTCTTACTTAAAATATAAGTTTAAATGAACCTATGTGTCCCACATAAAAATACAAATAATTGTAACAATTGTAATAATTGTATATGTAGGTTGGTTATACAAATATGTATTGCAATACGTTTCGTCATAGTGTATCTTACTTACTTACGGCTGAATAAGGAAAAAGGAACCAGTTCCTTATTTTGTATTCACGTCGAATAAGGAACTGGCATTTTCTAACTTAAAATGAAAACAATTAAACCAAATTGTACGACATATACATGAATATCCTTGTGTATATAAGTTTGCTAATACAAATATGCATTGCAATATATTTCTCCTTTGTGTTATTTAATAATAACCCAGTTCCTTATGCAAGTGTACTAGAGGCACCTGGGTCGCTGCTTCTGGTGTAATCTTGCTTTTATGTTGACGTGTTGAAATTGCTTTGTAATTTAATCATATCCCTTCGTAACTGTTTACGTATGAGAACGGAACGAGATATCTAAAACATGTCTAGTATTACGCTATCGGATAATCTTGGCCAAAGGTCAGGGTAAGATGAAACTTCAAGAACTGTATCAGAGATAAAATAAAATAAAAACGTATATATAACCATAGCCAATAATAACGAATATCAAGCTGCGCTATTCTAGACGTCTTTGATCCGAATTCAAGTGTCCGATAGTATGGCCTCCTAATCAGGAACTTGTAATAAGTTAGTTCCTTATTCGGATTTTTGTATTATATTTAGTTTATGTAGTAGATGTTATTTCAGCTAGATTATGTTATATGGCTGTGTTCTGTCAAATTTTTACTGTATATTTTATCTGACGATAAACGCTGAAAACAAGTATTATGAAGACGATTGTAATGAACTGGCATTTTCTTCAGACGGCAATTTTATAGATTTTGTAAAAGATTGCAAAAGCTAAGGAAACGATTGTGTGATTCGCGGAAAGGGAAGTAACGGTTGTTTTGGTACAATTATAATATCATTTGATATGATAGCGTTTAGATGCATACCATAATATATTTATTGGTGTGTTTATGACATCTGTTCGACAGGTATTGGTTTAAGATATATCCTGAAGGAACGTTTAGAGGACGCTGGCTTACAAGGGCTACGCAGAAAACGACATGGCGGACAAAATGGCTGGACACTTACGATGAATAAATATAAGGAGTCAGTCTACAGTTGTTTAGCCCTATTTGCGCATTGGCCCCGGGTCAATTTCCTTAATTTAAGGTGTATGACATTAAAAAATGTTTTTTGACACCAGAAGCTGAAATGTAAATATAAATGGTCAATATTCTAGTAATTTCACTTGTTTTCATTAATTCGAAACCAAGTGACCTGGATTTTAGTCAAAATTCTGCACATGCTCAGTGAGAAGTAAACACATGTACTTCCTGCTTGAAGCAGCCGTCATTTGACAGATTTCAACAGTGGGTTTAAATAAGTTAGCAGTGCAAAAAAGTTTAATGGTAATGAGGGCTTATGTTTGGCTCAGTTTGGAAGCATTTGCTGTGATAGTGCAAAGCATGTTGTCGACTGTGTGCGTTATCTCACCCGGAAAGATAAATGTGATTGCCGGGTTTATCTAAAAATGGGGGTTTTACGGCCAAGTTCCGAGACCCCCGAAAAGGTCTATTTTACCCCAGATATCAATTTAATGAGCATTTTCTTTATTGTTTGTGCTTTATTTTCAAGCTGTTGATGAGCTGCACTGAATATTGTCTGAGTCTATTTTCAGGTTGTGACTGGAGGCCTTGTTTTGAGGGTGTTTTGAAGACCAGTGGTTGTCGGCCTGGGAATTTTCAAGAAAAACTGTAGACTGCCTCCTAATTCTTCATTTGAAAATTTTAAATCAAACTTCGAAGACAATTCATTAGTGGCCAGGCCAGTTTTACCCTATCAGTAGCAATGTACGTGACTCAATTGATGGATTAATCTAAATCTCATAACGTTGTTTCATCTGTGTTTTACAGTATGACATAGATTCATTCTTTAAATGGTGTACCTGACCCCACGGAAAGTACCATTGTTAAGCAATTGTCAGAAGCTTCAAAACGTGTGTGTTCCTAACCAGGTTACAAGAAAGATTTACAACTATATCTTGTCCATATGGCATTTTAGCAAAATTGTCTTTTAAATCAAATTAGTTTTTGTTCAAATAAGCATTTTTTTCTAAAACCTCATCCTCAAATTTAGACAGACAAACAATTACGTCACAAAAGAGCAAGAGAATGTATTGTTATGAGTTGGTCCCCATCTTGACCTTGGTTCGCACTCACTACGAGCTAGTTGAACCACTAATGTGGAAAACGATTCAAGCGTTTCAGGAAGACGCCTTAAGAGGCATGGGATATGGAAAACAGTTAAAGCATAATACTTTAATGTTCAATATTCTTTAGATAAAAGATTATCAGTTACAAAAACCAGATACTTATTAGTTGCTAGATATTAATAATTAGTTTTAAACTACGAATGAAACTGTGCATGAATTTGAATTTGTATGTATGGATACCAATGTGATTCGATGAACATCAATAATACGTGTTAATAAAGATTGGAAGTTTGATTAACAGTGTATCTGCGTTATGATATACAAGTGTGTTTTCAAATTGTGTGCATATGTGGCCGAAATATACGCGTCTCTTGCAAACCGCACAACATATGTGTTGTAAATGTTTGTTTTGAGAGTAGTAAGGACTATAATTATCTGATCAGGGGATGAGTGTAATGGTTGATAGTTGGGTACGCCAGCTAAATTATTAAATAATTTAACCGTTTTGCACGTCATCGTACTTATGCAAATTCTCTCTCACAATCCAGGGAAATCGGCTTAATGAGGAAACAATTTTCAAAACATAACTTATTCACGTTTCATAACACTCTAAAATTCAGTTGTCCATAAAAGCCTTTGGTAGTTATCAAACCTTCTTTTTAAATGTCCAATAAAACCGTGATGGCAGCTGTTACGCTTCGAGAAAACAGATATTATATACGATTTTGATCTTTAGAACAATGCGATTTTGAAAAATGTCAGCAAAGTCTGGAACCGTGATCGTTTATCTATAGAGATTAGTGAAAATGCGTAACTAATTGTCTCCGCAGGCTGTTGTCGGTGTTGATTGATTATGGATGATTGCAGTAGTGTCAACTTTATAATCAGATGCTCGCCAAAAATAACCGGGCACCGACATTTATTCATGAATATTTTACAATACCGTTACGCTGAATATATTATATACGCTGAATACATTATATTCCGTACTGGAAGCGATTTAAATCAATTGAAGCTCACCTCACTAAGTATACTGTTATTGCCTGTGAGTTTAAGATAACTAACCACACATGTCTACCATGAGTAGATTGAGTGCCTTTATGTATCACCAGTCTCATTACCAAAAGGTCGAGATCACACTTACAGAACAAAGTCAAACTGTGCCATAAACAGCGTGTTGTTTTTTTTTACTTGAGCGGAGTTTTTAGACAAAAGTTGAATATGAATGCCATATGGGCACATATCTTGTTGTGCAATTAAAATATATTTTTTGTTGTTATTTGTACAATAATTGCAAGAAAACTTTTTATATTGATGCTCATTAGAGAGACAAAAAATATTGTAAACAGGATAACTTTTTTCATAAAAAATGTAAAGTTAATGAACTAAAACAAATAAGGATGAAAACAAACAACAAATAGATCGATCACATGCACAAAATATACAATATCTGCCTTGAAATTTAAAATAAATGGAGAAAAAAACACACACAAAAAGTGTTACACATTTAATCAATTTTCTTGACAAATGTTCTTGTTTTATTTTAACTATTTCTTGACACCCTTTGTTTAATTATTTATAATCCGGTTTGAATTGCCCCTTTGTTGGGCCCAAACCTTGTTATGATCACATACTGTCCATGCAGTTACTTACAATCGGATGTCATAAACAACAGGTGGCAGAGAACTAGTTGGTTATTTGACAAAGATTATGATACGTGCATGTCTTGTCTTATAAGTAGCAATGGGCAGTCATTTTATGGAGGATTTTAACCCCAAAATACAAATAATTGTTATTCTAATTACCTATGTAACTTATTGTACAAATCAAAAGTCATTTATCCAAAACAGATTTTAATAAACTATATACTGTATATATTTTAGCTAGTTTAATCACACGTGTTTAATGTCTATGTATTTTAAATAGTATACAGTTGGCTGTTTAACAGATAAATTAAACTCCATCATTTACCCGCTACGTAAAGAAATTGTACATTACGGCAATGTACGAAACAACAACATTAAACCAAGCAATTACATAACACCATAATACGGTCAAAAATATTTACTGAAAATAAATATGATATCTGATGTAAAATGCTAAATATGTATTACTCATTATGGTTGATCCCATGCACCTCTTACACGTTCGATCGTTCATGAGAATTAATTCACACTAACACACCTAGAACATAAGTACCCAGATAATTTTAATAACATTTCTGGCATCTAGATTTTCAAGATGCATTACACGCTGCTAATTTTTCATTTAATTTATTTCATTCCTTGCACAAAAAAGTACGGCTCATGTACAGCTTTATTTTAAATGAATGATATTGTCTGTTTTTTTCTTTCTTAAGACCACCTTTGCTATGGTGTTAATTACTTACTTGAATAAACATTTTTTGAACAAGCAATTACTTAAATTATAAGAAACTTATAAAACATATTATAAATCTTGATAATCTGGAGGCTACAAATGTAATTATAATTATCAATTTATACTGGTTTTGCCAATTCGTCTTATTTTTTTATGAACGATCGAACGTATAAGAGGTTACTTGGATCAACCATAAAACAAAGGCCTTTACAAAGCGAAGCACATGATAATATTTGAATGTTTTGTTAATTTTCTTTTTCATTGGATGACAACATTTTAAATTTCATATGAAAAAAGAACCACATTCTGCACGTGATGAAAATTGAACTTCAAAAAGATGTATATTTTAATCTCTAAACTAGTGATTTTGAGCACGGACCTATCAAAATAATTATTATTTGTTTGAATACAATACAAAACCACCTTCTGCACTTGATGAAAATTAAACTTCATATAGATGTGTTATGATACATAATTTGCATTTTATATCATCAGATGTCTTTATTTTTCTTCACTATTATTAACCTCCATTATGGTCATATGCATTTGCTTGTATTAATGATGTTGTTTTGTACATTGTCGTAACGTAAGATTTGTATACATAAGTAACGATATAATTTTAATTTACTCTCTAAATACATAAAATGTTTAACACCAAATGGGTTCACTATTTAAAATATATAGTTATTTAACAAGTGTGATTCACCCATTTATGCCTAGTGGACTCTCCCATCCTTCTAAATTGGATCAATTTATTTCCAAAATTATGGATGTATAGTATATTTATTTCTATATTTAGAATATTTCTTACAGAAATTCCTTAAAACAAACAGCGCAGACCCTAATGAGACGCCGCATCATGCGGCGTCTCATCTGGGACTACGCTGTTTGCCAAGGCCTTTGTTCTAGACGCTAGGCATAAATGGGTTAACTGGCTTAAAGTAATAAACAGATTTTGATAATCTGTTTCAGACAATTGGCTTAGATTTTTTACAAAACTTACATTTATTTGTAATGAAAACAACAGTTTAGTATGTTTGCATTACATTTCTCCATAAAAAAACTACTTTGTATATCTTCCAAAACGAGTGTTAAAAAATTTCTCAAATGTCAAAACATTTGTGCTCAACAAAGGGGCAAAACACAGGATTATAAACGAAAGGTGTCCAGATGGGTGAAAATAATAAAATTAATCAGGTGCATTTGTCATTAAAATGATTTAATGGGTAACAAGGCTTTTCCCCGCCATACAAAGGTTTGTGTTAGTTAGTGTTGTGGGCATGGGATCGATCTATTGGTTGTTTGTTTTTTATCCATATTAGTCGTAGTACATTAACTTCACTTTTATATAGAAACAAGTTCGATGTTTAAGTCTTTTTCTTTTAAAAATGGTTTCACAGATGTGTCAGTTATAGAGAACTTTGTGTGAACGACACAAATACCGAGCACATGGTGTTCAATACTTAGTTTACTATCAGTAAACACTATTTATGATAACAGCAACATACAAGTTTCTTGTTCATTTTATTTTACATTAATGTCTTATTTATACATAAATTAGCGTCAATATATTGAATTAGTGTGAATATATTCTATGATTTCGTCAACACTTTACATATGCACTAAAATGAATACCACCACATTTTGTCAACAGTGGGTGGAGTATTAACTTTGCACGTGCGCGTGACGTCACTCGTCAAATCGTCTTTGGCGATTTTGTCACGTGACATGAGAAAAAGTGAGCTATGTCTGATTGTCCAATGAAACCTGCCCTTGTCTTACGTAACTTTATTCAAAGTGCGCATGTCGCATTATTGGAAATGTGAGCTGTGCACTTTCACTACAGCAAGTGGAGCATCAAGATGTTTGTAAAACTGCTGAGAGTGATGCTTCTGGTGCACGCATTTGCGAGATGTGGGGCCGCTCCAAAGACATCAACATTCGTGAAAGTGTCTAACGCTATAAAAATGCCATATCGGAGGACAGTGTCAAGCAGATCTGCCAGAGGACTTATTGCATGCGCTGCACTTTGCAGTGATGGATGTTGGTTTCTGAAGTATGAGGACAATGGATCGGGCTCAGGAAAATGTGACATGTACACCCTAGAGGACGCGGCTTACTACAAGCTGCAATTCTTGAATAGTTCAAATCTGTACAAAAAGGTTAGTGCACTTTTACACGTTATTCGCATGTTGTTGTTTTTTACATAAAACGTATATCGTATTTCTACGGCATATATACACGAATATTACTATTAGAATTCGGACGCTTATTCTCGAATTCAATAATAATTTCTTCTTCTTTGGGTATTCATTGTTCATTGGTTTGAAGTATATATTGAAGTATATGTCGTGGAAATATTTCACATTTTTATGGGAGTTTTTTTTCGTTAATGTTTAATAGAAAAAAAACGAGCATTAGTCTGTCGCTGAGTTATACAATTTTAGCGTAGTATAGGTTCTGTCAACTTAAATGCACATTTTAATATTTCGCTTAATGTTGTTTCTGCCAAGAGATGAGCCTGTACTCCTCTGCAGTTCGCTCAATTAAAAGTAACAGACTCCTGTGGTTGTTTTGATTTTTAGGAACACAATAATGAAAATAGAGAATGTGAATATATATTTTATTGAATCACTATGCATATTATTATGAATCATTTTTACTTGGCTCACAACCACAGTTTTGTTTTCATTTAATTCATCAGAAGATTTTTAAATATAATTTATACGACAGAATCGGAAGGATGTCTTATAATTTAATTCAACACATTTGCTTTATTGTTTTTATTGTATGTTTTTTTATTATTACTTCCCTGTACCATTCCAAATTTATGGTATTTGTTTGATACCCTTCTTTACCTACGAATACTATATATCTAAAGCCTGCAAAAGACAAAGTAGCTATGTAGTAACCTAGTGTAGTCTATTATTATAAGTTGTTTTGTGTATATAGTACTGGCAATGTGTAACCATCATTGTAAATTATTCTAAAATCTGTTAAATGCACGAGCACGTGACAATAAAATATTTTCGACACTTTTAAAACAATCTAGATATTTTAACACAGCTAGACGCCAATAGACACACATAGATATATATGTATAATTAAAAAAGATAAAACAATACCGAGACAAGATAACTCTATGTGAATTATCAACAAAAATGGGTATATATATATATATATATATATATATATACATG
>VMBQ01006797.1:35077-45978 GCA_007657795.1 Dreissena rostriformis | reverse complement strand
CCCCAGGGTTGGTAATGGGGCCATGCATAGTTGAGATTGACCGTATTGTCATAAGAGAAGTTCAGTATCAATTTGAAGTGAATCGGTGTAGAAATGAAGAAATTATAGTAAAAGGCAGTTTTGGGTGGGTGTGGTCTATGTGGGCGGGGCCCCAGGTTTGGTAATGGGGCCATGCATAGTTGAGATTGACCGTATTGTCATAAGAGAGGTTCAGTATCAATTTGAAGTGAATCGGTGTAGAAATGAAGAAATTATAGTAAAAGGCAATTTTGGGTGGGTGAGGTCTATGTGGGGGGGGGGCGCCCCAGGATTGGTAATGAGGCCATGCATAGTTGAGATTGACCGTATTGTCATAAGAGAAGTTCAGTATCAATTGGAAGTGAATCCGTGTAGAAATGAAGAAATTATAGTAAAAGGCAATTTTGGGTGTGTGCGGCCTATGTGGGCGGGGCGCCCCAGGGTTGGGAATGGGTCCATGAATGGTTGATATTGACCGTATTGTCATAAGAGAGGTCCAGTATCAATTTGAAGTAAATCGGTGTAGAAATGAAGAAGTTAATGTAAAATAACCTAAAAAATGAGTGAAAATCTCTGACCCGGCCCCACCCCAACCCCCATGACTTTTGACCCAGGGGTCAGATCAAAATTCCAAATAGTGCAGGGTCGCACATATGCTCATAGCTACCATGTGTGTAAGTTTCAAGGTTCTAGTGCTAATAGTATAGGAGGAGATATTGGCCAGGAAGGACCGACAGACGGACGGCGGAGATAACCACAATATCTCCACCTTTTTTTCAAAAAGCGTGGGGATAATTATTCATTTTCATTTTAATATAATTTTTTACTAAATGATTCTTCTTAACACTTTAAATGCTCTTATATAAAAAAAAGATCCTTTGCACCATAAATCATTAAAAAGTATTATAATAAGCAGACGTAAAGCACATATGATACTGGTACCTAATAATCTGCTTCCCAACTAAGTCTTGTGATTTGCAGCATTGAAATTCAGATGTAAAGTTTGTTTTTATGATTAAGAAAACATTATTTATTTCTGTAAATGCAATGATCATTCTTATCATAACATACAATCAATAAAATTGTACATAAATTTGAGTTTCAGAAAATATGTTAACAACATGTTTTTATTTCATTTTAACTGTTTATTAAAACAACTATTTCCATTTTAAAAACCAACGGCTAGTTTGATACATTAAACAGTATTTTAACTGAAGGTGGACATACATGTATAGTGATCGCACTGTCCGTCTGTATGTCTGTCCGTCTGTCCTTCTGAAATTCCGTAACACTTTGCGTTTAGGTTTTGCGTTTAGGTTTTAAAAAATTTGGATTTTTTTTGCAATATTGATCATAGCAACTTGATATTTGGCATGCATGTGTATCTCATGGAGCTGCACAATTATTTTGAGTGGTAAAAGGTCAAGGTCATCCTTCACGGTCAAAGGTAAAAAAACAACAAAAAACGGTGCAGTACAAACGTATAATATTATTATTATTACTGTTTATTATTATTATTTCTGACAAACACATCTCTTGTAATGATCTATTTATATATACTTTATAGACATCACCTACCTCCGTACGGTGTTGCCAGAATACGTAGAACTTAGACGAGTTTTTCGACTACCTGAAAAATCTGACGGCAAAGGACGTGACGATGTACGCGATAGATGAGGGGACGATAGTGTTCCCTAAGGAGCCCCTAATTGTGATAGAGGGGCCACTTCCTGTCGTGCAACTGATGGAGACCCTTCTACTGAACCTTGTGAACTATGCCAGGTATAGTGGTGTAAATGAAGTGTAAATAGAATAATGGTGTAAATGTTGTGTACATAGAATAGTGGTGTAAATGTTCTGAAAGTATATTAGTGGTGTAAATGTTGTAAAAATATAATAGTGGTGTAAACCTAGTGAAAAAATTGTAAGGACAATTCTCCTATTTTATGTGTTAAAATGTGTGTATATTACGTAACAATCAATCATAGATACTATGGATTCCACACAGGCTAATCCGGAATGACGCTTTCACTGTTTTGGAATTATTTGTTTTAAACTTTAAACAAGGTCTCTTCTAAAAGATATTCCAGTCTAGGTGGAAAGTGTTGTCATTGATTAGCCTATGCAGACTGCACAGACTATTAATCTAGAACAACACATGACGTACATGCATAAAGCCCAGTTTTCCCAAAACGCGGCTCAGAAAATTATGAATATAGGAATAGTGATGTACAAGGAGTAAATAGATACTAAATAGTGTCGCTATGTTTTTTTTTCTTTGTTCACAGTTTTGTTGCTACAAATGCCATGAGGTTTGATATGTAACATTGGTATTTTTGTTGGTTCCCAGTTTGGTGGCCACAAACGCCATGAGGTTCAGACTGGCTGCCGGGCCCAACAAGATACTGCTGGAGTTTGGTCTACGCCGTGCCCAGGGGCCGGATGGTGCGCTGTCGGCGTCACGTTGCTGTTATCTCGGTGGTGAGGCTCTATAACATTTCAATTCGTTTTAGTTTAAACCTATTTATGTTTGCTCGATTGCATCGGAAGCCTCCTGGGTAAAACATGGTGTCTTTTTGGAGGAGATCTCAAGAACGATCCCACAGTGGGGACCAAATCCGTGTCCTCCCGGGGACCGTTTCAATAAACATCGTAGCACACATTTACGATACGATACATTTTCAAATATGCATAATTGCTAAAGTCCATATAATATGATTATAAATTTGCAGTACTTAATTAATTATGTTGTCATCTTTAGCGCCGTATATATTTTACGAGCATGGCGAGCTAGTTCGTCTACTTATTAATATTACCAAATTCTCTCATAAGTTAAAATTGTCGTACGATCGTTTATGAAACGGCCTCCCGGTCACTAGGCTGACAAGTGTGTCATGGTGTCAGCCAATGTGAGTAAACATGTATGTCAATTTTCTTGTGCTACTCATGAACTCGCCTCATACAAGTGGCAATGGTGTCATGAATATGGTTTTTGCGTTGTGACTGTGAGTTCTGTGGTTGGAGCACCACTTGAGGATTGTTATAAAGGACCACACAAAAGTGGTTCTTCCGAGCTAAAGGACTAGAGAGTGTTTTTATAAGACCAAGTTTTTTTATGTACATTGTTTGCGTAACACTACAATGTGTTGGCTTTGTGAGTGAGGCTTGCATACTGAACAGGACTTTGTTTAAACCTACACATTTTAGCTCAACTCCACCAAAAGATAATGCTTATTTAGACATTATTGAGTCCATGTCCTTCGTAGAACAATTACTAGGTGTTGCAAAAGAAGAGGGGGCATCGCACTTTGGACTTCCCGCTTGCTATGTGGAAACCATATCCCTTATGCCACCACCATCTTAAAAGCTATAAATTGATTTCAAAACAAGTTGTTTTTTATGCCCCCCTTCGAAGAAGAGGGGGTATATTGCTTTGCACATGTCGGTCTGTCGGTGTTTCGGTCCGTCCACCAGATGGTTTCCGGATGATGACTCAAGAATGCATAGGCCTAGGATCATGAAACTTCATAGGTACATTGATCATGACTGGCAGATGACCCCTATCGATTTTGAGGTCACTAGGTCAAGTTCACAGGTCAAGGTCACAGTGACTGGAAATAGGAAAATGGTTTCCGGATGATAGCTCAAGAACGCTTACGCCTGGGATCATGAAACTTCATACTGACATTGTTCATGACCAGCAGATGACTCCTTTTGATTGTGAGGTCACTAGGTCAAAGGTCAAGGTCACAGCTCAAGGTAACAGTGACTGGAAATAGGAAAATGATTTCCGGATGATGGGATCACGAAACTTCAAAGGGACATTGGTCATCACCGGCAGATAACCCCTATTGATTTTCAGGTCACTAGGTGAAAGGTCAAGGTCACAGTGACCTGAAGCAGTAAAATGGTTTCTGGATGATAACTCAAGAATGCTTAGGCCTGGGGTCACGAAACTTCATAGGACATTGGTCATCTCCGTCAGATGACCCCTATTGATTATCAGGTCACCAGGTCAAAGGTCAAGGTCACGGTGACTCGACACAGTGAAATGGTTTCCGGACACCACCACCACCGCTGCCACTGCGCCGCCACCACCACCACCACCACCACCAAAAATGTATTCACACAATAGCTGCAACTACAACTGACAGCCCATATGGGGGGCATGCATGTTTTACAAACAGCCCTTGTTAAATATTGTTTTTGCCATTTTCGGTCATATCATTGTTAACAAATGCCCCTCTTGTCTATTTTCAGGATTTGATGGTACGAGCAATGTGTTGGCAGGCAAGCTGTATGGCATACCAGTGAAAGGCACACACGCTCACGCCTTCGTAACGTCTTACAGCGCTCTTGAGGATCTGCAGTTTAGGGTCAGTCCCTGTTATTTAATTCTTATCTTATTTTTTTGTATTCATTATAAATAAAACATTACCGTACTTTACCATACATTTCGCACAGTGTTAAACCAATAAATTTAAATTTAACCAGTTGGTGCACGTAATATATTGATACAAAGCTATTCTGAGTGCTTATTTGCAAAAAACTATAAATAGCATAATTTAAATATGCACAATAGACGCCATATTGGCATTTTAAAATAGGATGCACATTATTAATGGTTGCATGTAATATATTGTGAAGTATGGTGCATTACACATTATACATTAATATTATATATTTTTTTAAATCGTTTGAGTTTGCAATATAATTATTATAATAAGCGTTATCATGTTTGTCAGGGTATTCATCAATCTGCCAGAAGTAAGGTTTGATATCAGCTTTACTTGTTCTCCTACCTGTCTCTATTGTATAGACAGCCTCACGATTATGTATTCAGTCAAAACGCATTCCTGCAAGATTAGATTGAAAATAATAAACTGCAGAGGGGTACTTACATTTCACTCTTGATGATTTAACTACACACATGTACTTCTTTTTTTCCCTCTTCTGCGTAGAATGTCTCCTATGCAAATTTGTATTGGGCCAAAGGTAGAAATTGCATTGATAGTCGGCGGGTGGGGGTGTATTAGTGTGTGTGGGTCTGTCCATCCAGGTTATGTGTCTGCTTTTCAATTTTTACATACCTGGGAAGATTTTATTATAGCATAAGCTCTGTATTATTATTATTATCATTATTATTCCCCATGACCAGACAGTGCCGTAAATACCTCCCATGCTCCCCAGGGTAAGGTCAAGATCTCAATTCAAGGTCAAAGGTCATCAATTTGTGTTTCTGCTCTGTAGCTTTTGGAAAGATTTTAATATATGTTTGGATTTATTTCCCATGACCTGACGTTGTGTAGCATACACCTCCCTTGCTTCTCAGTGGAAGATCAAGTTCACAATTCTAGGTTAAAGTTAAAGATCATGTTTTTTTTCCAACCCGAAACTTTTACTTGCCTGGGAGTATGTTATATATAAGATGACTTAGTGGACTTCATTAAAGTGGTCATAATAGCATGGTGGTCTTTGTATTGAGCTTTTTCAGTAAACCATCCTTATTGAATGGTCAAGGTTGCAATCACAATTCAAGGCAAATTGTTGTAAACTGTTAACTTTTTGGGAGGTAATTAATGTTATTTCTGATTATGTGTCATAAACAATGCTTTCAACTTAGGTGAAAGATCAAGGTTACAATTTAAGGTCCAAGGTCAACATTTTTAGTTTTAGCTCACCTTTGCTTGATCTTGATGAAACTTGGTCAGAATGTTAATCTTGGTAATCTGGGTCATGTGTGTCCGAAAACGTGGTAACAAGGTCAGGCCTTAGACAAACCTTGTTTCCTCTCGAGAAGCATTATTTATAACTTAATATTGATGAAACTTGGTCTTAATGCTTAGCCTGACACTATCAAGTCGGCTAAAACACGGTATTGGTGCTCAAAGTAGTCTCACTTACNAATGCTTTCAACTTAGGTGAAAGATCAAGGTTACAATTTAAGGTCAAATGTCACCATTTTTAGTTTTAGCCCACCTTGGCTTGATCTTGATGAAACTTGGTCAGAATGTTAATCTTGGTCATCTAGGTCATGTGTGTCCAAAAACTTGGTAACAAGGTCAGGCCTTAGACAAACCTTGTTTCCTCTCGAGAAGCAATATTTATAACTTAATCTTGATGAAACTTGGTCTTAATGCTTAGCCTGACTCTATCAAGGCCAAGTAAAAATACTGCCTACAGTTGCAAAAAAGATAGGGTTTTATTGTCACATCTTAATACAACCTCATTTCCATAATGTTTATCTTGATAATATTATAGCCATGTTTGTATCAGGCTCAAATGGGGTCAAAAACTTGGTCACAAGGTCAAGCCTTTGACAATTTGTAATTACCGTAATCTCAGGATAGCCCTTTGGGGCCATGATGGTCGGGTCCTCTTTTTAATTTCTGCTTTTTAACTGTATGTGATTAATTTTGTAACTGTTTTTTGTTCAGTAATGTTCTTCAGGGTACTTGTCACATCCTGGACAAACCTTGTTATAATAATACAAAAATATTTTACTGAGCTTTTATAACACAAAGACCTATATTTTGTTCAAGCATTTAATAAATACCAATTAAAAGATTATCTTATTTTTGGATCTAAAATATCACATCACGCCGTATGTATGCCTCTTCCAATTAAAGCAACCAATAAACTTCCTTAAACTGTGATACTACCAAACGCCTTATTCTTTAAACAATCAGTTTCAACTGTGCTATTGTGTTTTGAATTGCATACTTCAGTTTTTCCTCAATATGTGATACTTCAAAACACTTATTCATTTGGAGCAGCTTAAGTGTCTTTCGTACATACTTCGTGGTATTGGGTTTAAACAGCAATTGTCTTTTTCCTTAACCCTTTGAGCGATGGAACCGGATTTTAAAGGCCTTTGCAAACAGTTTGGATCCAGATGAGACGCCACAGAACGTGGCGTCTCATCAGGATACAAACTGTTTGCTATTCTGATAGTATTCTTTGAAAAAAAATCGAAGAAAATGCTAATTTTAGAAATTCAGCAGACAACATTTTAGCAGACGACAAATTTCCCAGCATGCAAAGGGTTAAAATCATGACTAATATTTTGAGAGGAATGAGGGAAAATGAGACATAGATTAAAGGGTGTGGGTTGTTCAATTGTTCAACTCGCACTATATGAAATACATGTAAGGTGTTTTTAAGACCAATATTGCATGCCTTGAATGGTTTAAGTCTTGCAAGTGTCTTGGCCATTTTTGTGGTATATTCGCTAAGTTGTTAAAGACGATATAACAGCTCCCATACATGCGTGTATAACATGTTAGATGAAATATGCAACAGCAGTTCGTTATTTAATATCCCCCTTATCCTACCCCTTTATATATATAAGCACAAAACCTTAAATCCTGTATCTTAAAAAGACACATGATAGTAAAGACCATTATTTCACCCCCGTTCTGGGAAAAATGGGCTTAATGCATGTGCATGTAGTTTTGTCCCAGACAAGCCTGTGCAGTTTGCACAGGCCAATCAGGGACACCACATTCCGCCTAAACTTGATTTTCACTAAGAAGGGACTTCCTTTTAACAAAAATTACCATAAAAGTTAAAGTGTTATCACTGATAAGCCAGAATGGGGCTCATTTATTGGCATTATCTGGGGCCATATGAAGATACTTTGGAGCCACATAATAATAAATTATTTGGTACCATATTAATAAAGCAGCTGTGTGAAATTTTAAGTTGTTGTTTCTTTAAATTACTGATTTTTCTCACAACACCGACATGTTTTAGAATAGTGGAGATTGTTTCACACTTTCTTATTTAAACTTGGTTTCAAGAAAAAACTTTGTCTGAAAATGTCCATCAATATAACTAAATTTAATACCTCCCTTATATAACCACTTCTGACCATTGTATAATACATAATATTTTCAGTGCATGCCATATGTTCACGGTTTGAACTTACTGGGGGAAATTTTATTCTGATAGTACATTAACATATTCAATTGCATTAATAGACTTTTGAATCTAAATTTAGCGCATCTTGACATAAGAAGGATGTTTCTTTCTGACTGTGCTGTAAATTAGAAAATTGGATGTAATAGATTTTATTGCTATTCTAACTTTAAATATTATAATATGTGTGTTTACTTAGATACACATTATTGGTATGATTACTATCACATCACATTATTATCCCCCGCCAAAAGCGGAGGGATATTGTTTTGGCGTTGTCCGTCCGTCCTTTCGTCTGTCTGGCACTTTTGAGTCCGGAGCCATATCTTGGAAGTGCTTTGGCGATTTCATTGAAACTTGGCATGAGTATATTTATGGATAAGAGGATGATGCAAGCCAAATGGCATTGTACACTATTTGTTTATAACGGAGTTATGGCCCTTTGTATAAATTCTGTGTCAATGCAGCATGTGGGTATATACATCACGCTGTGACAAAGCTCTAGTTTGGCGGGGGATATCAATTCAACAAATTTGCTTGTTTATATTAGGACTGTTAACCCTTTGCATGCTGGGAAATTTGTCGTCTGCTAAAATGTTGTCTGCTAAATTTCTAAAATAAGCATTTTCTTTGATTTTTTTTCAAAGAAAACTATCAGAATAGCAAACAGTTTGGATCATGATGAGACGCCACGTTCTGTGGCGTCTCATCTGGATCCAAACTGTTTGCAAATGCCTTCAAAATTTGGTTCCAGCGCTGAAAGAGTTAAATAATATCATTGATATCATGATGATTACCTTGCATTAAAGATAAACCAGGACTATTACATCACATAATCTTTTACTGTCCAAACATTTAAGTTCAATTAATTTAAAGCATTCACTTTGTTTTTGTTTTAATTGTCAAATAGTTGTGGGGCTTGTCGTAAGTTTGAAGCACATAGTTTTCCCTTGATTAGTTGGCTTCAAAGTTTCCAGCAATACGCTTCATGATTATATATTGCATGTTTTCTATATACAATAGACAGCGCAACAGAGAAGGATTTGGGTCAATTAGTTTTCACTGCAAGCTTTTTGTAACAATTAGTTTTTTCCTTCAAAACTATTTGTCAATTAGTTTTTTTACAATTTGATCAAAACGTACATATATTTCTGGATAAGATAAACGCTTCATTTTTGGATATTGATAATTCTCAGCAATTCTTATTCCAATTAAGTCATTATAAATTCACATCGACAATGGTTGTTTGTAAATATAAGTATTAATTGTATATTGACAAATGGATGATGGAGTCATTTTGTTTCAACCAGTTTCAACACTTCTGCCTTTCAGTCTCAGAGCATACTCACATTGCCAAACCCATCAATGACAAGCCAGTGGAAATCACGATGTTATTTGTGTTTGAGACACGGAATCACAGCGTTGTTTTGAGCGGAATATTTTAGAATCTGTCACCACCTGCGCTATTTAATCTGATAGTATACACTTCCCAATGTCTTTTCCCGACGGTTTGGGTCTGGTTCCGAATTGTAAAATATTGGGCGCGCACGCCGTTTATGAAAGTTTCCTAACCCGTCCGCTTTAACAGAGAACATTTTCCCGAACTTAATTCGGCGGAAGCAACTTTTTATAATGACACCAGCCCAAAACGGTGTCTATATAAACTAACTGAAAATATTACGGTCGCACTAAAGGTTACAATACACTAATCATAATTAAATGCGGTACGGTGGAAAACGGAAAAACTAAAACAACGAAGAATCGATTTCAATTTGTTTTCCATTTTCATAATCATTTTCTGTACGATTGATTTTTTATCTCAATTCGTTTTCTGTCAAATACAAATCGTAAAAACGATTAAACGAACCTTATCTGTTGCCCTGAATAGATATATGCATTACTTAAATTCAAAGTCTTTTCAGCACATAACTGCATGCCAGTTTTGTTTTGCTTAACAAAAATAATTATTATTTGCATTGAAATAAGTCGCACTCTGAGAAAACCGGGCCTAATGCATGCACATAAAGTGTCGTCCCAGATTAGCCTTTACAGTGCGCACAGGCAAACAGGGACTACACTTTCGGCTCTTATGGAATTTTTGGTTAAAAGCACCATATTTTTTTGGGATGTAAGTCGCTTCTTTATGAAAATCCAGCTTATGCATGTAAGTTACAGTATATGCATATATAGCAATTTAATTACAGATAATATTAAGAATACAGAATGTTTGAAGGTTTATTGTTAGCAAGTAGGAACACGAAATATCCGTGCATGAGAAATCAAAATCTGGAGGCTGTATATTTAACATTCAAGTGATATTATCTTATATAACTATTGAAATAGGCCGACCTTATTAACATTAATCGAACAAACTTGCATCATCTTGTTTGCCTGGTTGCATAGATCATACAAAATGGGCTGTAGGAAACATGATTTTATTGAATTATAAGAGTACATTACAAATTCATATCACGTCTAGAATGATTGTTCGAATAAGTGTGTAAATACCTGAATAATTTTGTCTATCAGTTCCCAGGGTTTTGTACATTTAGCAATTCAACCAACCAGCTATAAGCACGTGCAGAAACTTACACTATTGACCAATCAAAGTTATAATTGAGTTTTATGCAAGTTAACCTGTAAGCAAGTTTTGTAAGAATAGAGGACACTTGATATAGATTTCGAGGCGAACGGATCGAAAAAGATCCAATCATGTAGTTATCAGAATGTAATTGTATGACTGAAAATATGAACTATAGTAGATATTAAATTGGACTAGAATTCATATATGGCGTTGTTGTTGAATATTTCATTTCACCTTATACGGAGTAATTAACATTATTGGAAAGGGACGGACTTGCCCTATTCGCAATGTAGCAAAATGTAGTTGATGCGAATCTCGTCATTATGACAATATGCGCATGACGGGAAAACGAACAATAAGCGACTACGTGACAAAAGAT
>VMBQ01006797.1:22092-32484 GCA_007657795.1 Dreissena rostriformis | reverse complement strand
TTTTTTTTTTTTTTTTTATAGAAAGATGTGTATCATGATAATTATATCTCAATTCTATTTCAATTTAATCTTTTCAAATATACTAAAATATGAAAAATGCAATGAATATAGTGCTAACATGTACAAATGTAATAATGAGAGAGTAAGTAAAAAATCCCCCAAAAATGGAAACGCCGCAAAAATTCCCCCTCCTAAGGGCTGCGGACCCCTTCCCCCAAAGTAGTGTGAGGGCCCTGATAACACATTGAGAAACACTGTGATAAAATTGGTCAGAGTATTTGTTGGAATGACATCTCGGCAGAGTTTGAAACTGGGTCATGTGAGGTCAAAAACGAGGTCACAAGGTTGAATTAAAGAAAAAGTTTGTGAACGCTCTAAAAGTCTTATATTTTTTAGCCCAACCATCATGAAACTTTTTCAGAACATTCATGTCATTGATATCTGGGTCACGGCTGCAACTGGTCCATGGTATCAAAAACACTGGGTCAAATAAATTAAAAAGCAGACCACACTTTAGAGGCCACATTTTTATACTCTATCGTCATGAAACCTGCTTAGAATATTTGTTCTAATGATATATTGGCTGAGTTCCAAAATGGTGCTTCAAACTTTGTAAAAGCTGATCAAAACATTTCAGTTTCATTAGGTCTCATATAAGCCACTTAGGGCCAAAGGCCCTCTTGAAAGGCCCTCTTGTTGCCATAAATACCGAAACCGTTACTTTCCATTCTCACAACAGTATTGTATAACCAAATACAGTTTATTGTTATGCCAACAATGTTTAGAAACAGTCATTTTAGTTGCTAACGTTTATGTATTCCTGTATTTTCGGTTATTTCAGGAGCTGAAGCCTAAAGATGCAGACAAATCTGTGGACTTTGTTGATTTGTGTTTAAAATGGCAAAAAAAACTTGCAGAAGTGATAGGTAGGTATCAGGGCCCAAATTCATCAACTGACACTCAATTGGTCATTTTTGGCTTATGTACTATTTAAAAGTACTCTTGATACTCTCAAATTTACTTCAATATACCCCGGGTACAGAAAATACAATTTAAGGCACCCGGCCAATATCAGTCTGTACCGGAGTTTTATTCCCGCCAAAAAGATGATGTCATAAAACGGGCTTCCAAATATCGAATACATTACGTAACAAAATTCTCTTTGAACAAAACCTGCCTCAATATATTTTTGGGTCATGTTTTGATAATATAGAGGCCATTTTACAGAATATTGACTAAATATGAACATAATTAATTTGAAAAAATTAGCCGACACCAAGCTTAGTATTCCTGGGTACGTTTTAGTATATTTTCCGTACTTGGGTTACGTTGTAGTATACTTAAGAGAAGCCGAGGTACTTTTAAGTAATACCTGAGCCGACAATGACCAATCGAGATCAACAGACTCTCAGACTTAAGGCTACTAGTAAAGAATGTTCTGGAAACTATAATGCTCTCAAACTTATTGAAAGTTAGTTAACATCTTGGATTACATCATTCTTCATTTAAAACATTGTGTTAATGACTTTATCACCATTTTAGTCTGTATATATTCAAACCTGAAGTAGGTTTAATTGGTCTAAGAATAGATTGGTGAAAAAAGACCCAGATTTTATATGTTGCGTATTGAAATACATTAACACAAACATGTTTAATAAATTGCTTAAAATATGCTTGTAAAAACCGCCCCTGCTCTGTGTTTTTAAAACAGCCCCTGCTCTGTGCTTTTAAAACCGCCCCTGCTCTGTGTTTTAAAAACCGCCCCTGCTCTGTGTTTTTAGGATTTCTACCGGACCAAGTCAGTGTTGGAGAGCTGGCGGCCTTCATTTCCTATGCGCAGGCTTTCCCAAAAGGCTTCCTAGCGCTGATAGACACGTATGATGTGATCAGGTAATTTGCATGCGAAGGCACTGTATACAGGATTTATTGGAATTTAGGTTATAGAATTATTGGGAAAACTATTTCTTGTTTAACTATAAAACCTTGTACAGTCAATTGCAATTATATAATTAACCCTCCGGAAGGCATTACTACTTGACCGGGGCATTGTCTGTAGAACACCGTCATTTTGAATAATTTTGCGTTATTGCAATTCCACTGTATTTACTTGTTCTCTTCCACCAAACTTGTGCATGGTTATGTTTGACAAATTGTGTTGGTCTACCACTTGCGTTGAAGAAAATGTGGGTTCCCATAAACGGGCCATAATGATAATAATATTTAATATTCAACTAAAATCGATATTTTCAAGTAGATAACATGGGTTCCAATAAGGATATACTATATTAGATTCAAGGTTATAATACACTAATTCCATTTCCCATAGGGTCCCATTATAAAACCGCCAACTTACAAAGCATTTTTCTTATATTTCCTATATATCAAATTTTGCAAGACCGGTATCATTTTAAAGATAAATCTGTCCTCTTTCAATAAATGCACTCAAAAATATATGGTCTCGCAACTTCTAAGAAAGTAAAATTCGCTCAAAGGCAAGCACCCTCGGAAAACAGAGTTTCGGAATTGAAATTTCGACAAAAGCCCCGTACTTCAATAAAAGCACCCCAAACGTTCATCTTTCAACGTAATCCCCAATGAAATGCACCAAAATGTTGCAGACACACATAGGATGCAGGAAATAATTGCAAAAGGCATGGGTGCGATCGCTAAATTGCTTTTAAACCCGAAGAGAAAAGGAACTCTTTAGAAATAGGCACTTCTTTCGAATGGACCACGGCGGGATACAAAATGATTTAGTGTAGTGTAACCTCAAGGCTTTTTTCTTGATTTGGAGAAAGGACCTGGCCTTCCATTTTGGGGAACAAATTATCAACAAAACTGAAAGAGGGGGAAGAAATTTCCAAAAGTTAGCTTGAAATTTGAGAAAATTTGTATCATTTTAAAGAAATTCTCCATGGGGAAGGGCCTTACTCTTGGGGGGGGGGAAGGGTTATATTTAAGGCCGTTTCTTAAAATGGAAAAAAGCCCTGAGTTTGAACTTAAATCTTCTTATACTCTGCAGGAGTGGCCTACCAAACTTCTGCACAGTAGCCGCCGCCCTATCAGACCTGGGCTACCAATCCCAGGGGATACTTCTAGACAGCGGGGATCTGTCCTACCTCTCACAGATAGTCCGAGAAACATTCCTGAAGATCGCAACCACGTAAGAGGGGATATTCATGAAGCAGTTTAAGGTCGCCGTGGCAAAGTGAATATTGTGTCTGCCTAGCGACTGGGAGGACACGGCTTCGATCCCCACTGTTGGATCATTCTTAAGATCTCCCAAAAGACACCAAGCACTGGTTCTACCCAGGAAACAGAATCTGGAGCCTGTGGTTTTCTATGCAATAATGCTAAAAATATACAGTTTTAACCCTTTGAATGCTGGGAAATTTGTCGTCTGCTAAAATGTAGTCTGCTGAATTTGTAAAATTAGCATTTTCTTCGATTTTTTTTTCTAAGACCACTATCCGAATAGCAAACAGTTTGGATCCTGATGAGACGCCACGTTCTGTGGCGTCTCATCTGGATCCAAACTGTTTGCAAAGGCCTTCAAAATCCGGTTCCAGTGCTCAAAATATACAGTTTTAAACTAAATAGTTAAAAAGTCTTATTTTCCGTTTTTTATCCCTGCTAAGGTCCCGAAGGGGTTTACCAGATTCACCTCTCTGTCTTTCAGTGCGTCCATTTACTCTAATTTTTTTTTAAGAATTTTTCCGACACTTTCAGCATACAGCATTTAACCCTTTGAGCGCTGGAACCGAATTTTGAAGGCCTTTGCAAACAGTTTGGATCCAGATGAGACGCCACAGAACGTGGCGTCTCATTAGGATCCAAACTGTTTGCTATTCTGATAGTCTTCTTTGAAAAAAAATCGAAGAAAATGCTAATTTTAGAAATTTAGCAGACAACATTTTAGCAGACGACAAATTTCCCATCATGCAAAGGGTTAAACTTGCAGCTATTGTTCCTGATAATATGAATTTTGCATGTGCAATTGTTTTCTATAGTTATTTTAGCCCAGGGTGCAAATAAGTATTTGTTATATGCTTCTAACTACAAGTGTCGAGATAATGCATAATATCTTGGAAATATTTTAATAAAATTACTGATTTTTTTAAAGACATGAACATTTTATGCTATTGAAAAATGAATGATGTTTTATAGGACAAACCCCCTGGTCTACGTATGTTCCCTTATTGTGTAGTCATCCTCTCATGAAATGACTTCTTTAACTTCAGATGTAACCTTCCCTTGTTTGAAGACCTGGTCATTGTGGCCAGTAACGATATAAATGAAGACACGATACATTCCTTGAACCAACAGGTAAACATATGTTTTCTTTTTTGCTAGGTGGCCTATGACTATGAAAAATAGGGTTAAGTGAAACACAGGACTTTGCTGGAAGGTTCACAATTTTGCTAATATCATGGACAAATCAGGTGAAAATCAGAGAATTTGAAAATTTGGCAAAAATCTGAGAAAGATAAGGATATTCTAGTGAAACATCAGTGCGCTAATCACATACAGTTATTAATATATAACTGACCAGTTGATATAAATTATAGATAAATCCAAACCCAATTATACAAAATTGTAACTGTTGGTGATATTAACCACTTTAAAAGTTTGAACAAAATTGTTCACTGTTTTTCTGACTTAAACTTTGCTTTGAGGTCTTAATTCTGCAATATTGTTAAATACTTTAAGTTTGTGCTGATTTCAACATTGTTTATTTTACCAAGGTTTATAGAATCTTTGTGGTTAGAAGATTAATGCTCGTTATTATTTACCAAGTTAGAACATTTTGAACAACTGAGACTTGACAGTTTGTTTTGTGCCTTTCAGGGTCATCAAATAAACAGCTTCGGTATCGGTACCCATCTTGTCACATGTCAGAAGCAACCAGCCCTGGGCTGTGTTTACAAGGCAAGTTTGTTTGAGCCTCACTCTGGAAAAATTGGGCTTAACCCTTTGCATGCTGGGAAATTTGTCGTCTGCTAAAATGTCGTCTGCTGAATGTCTAAAATAATAATTTTCTTCACTTTCTTTCAAAGACCACTATCACAATAGCAAACAGTTTGGATCCTGATGAGACGCCACGTTCTGTGGCGTCTCATCTGGATCCAAACTGTTTGCAAAGGCCTTCAAAATTCGGTTCCAGCACTGAAACAGTTAACATTATTTCAGTCGTATCACGGCGATTGGTTAACACATTTTTCCTTGGTTAGCAGGTTTACCTGTACTCAGCGCACATACTTATGGGAGTAACTGACTAGTGCCCTACTTGAATCAGAGGTAGGGGGAGAATGGGGAGTTACTGACTAGTGCCCTACTTGAATCAGAGGTAGGGGGAGAATGGGGAGTTACTGACTAGTGCCCTACTTGAATCAGAGGTAGGGGGAGAATGGGGAGTTACTGACTAGTGCCCTACTTGAATCAGAGGTAGGGGGAGAATGGGGAGTTACTGACTAGTGCCCTACTTGAATCAGAGGTAGGGGGAGAATGGGGAGTTACTGACTAGTGCCCTACTTGAATCAGAGGTAGGGGGAGAATGGGGAGTTACTGACTAGTGCCCTACTTGAATCAGAGGTAGGGGGAGAATGGGGAGTTACTGACTAGTGCCCTACTTGAATCAGAGGTAGGGGGAGAATGGCCACAGAAACGATTACATGGCTAATGCCTACACAAGTTATGTGGCCGGGCCGGGGATCAAACCCATGATCATTGCATTTTTAGTATTGTGCTACACCAACTGAGCTAGCTGGCAAAGCATTCATTAAAACAATGATAATCAAAGAGGATTATTGTTGGTTTTAGTAGATTATTGATTTTGATGGAGTGTTCAAGGAAATTATAAATTTCTATAGGACCACAACAACGAGTCAAAATAATGATCACAAGTAAATAAAAAAATCCACCATTAAAAACCAATTTTTCTGTTTACTATTATTTTATGACTGTCTAAATGAGTATGAAAGTTTATTCCCTAAATCTGAACTATTTACATAATTGTTGATTTATTTGATTTTGTTCAATTTCTGGTTTCATAAATTCCAGCATTCTCATTTGATTCAAATAAGTTTTGGATAATGTCTGAAATAAGACTTTAGAAAACGTTCGATTCTGAGGAAAACTTTCTTTGAGCATTTTAGTTCATGATTGAGCAAACCCATGAAAATGCACGAATATTTTTGTCCAAAGAATGATATTAGTTTTCACATTACTTATCAATGTATAACTGACTAAGTGTCAATGTTCTCTTGTTTAAAGCTTGTTGTGGTAAACCAGTTTTTTGTTTACTAGTATTTTATGAATTTTGACTGTCTTCATAAATCTGAAGTTTCTTTAATTCACGTCTGTTATATATACTACTTGCATTATTTATCCTTGTATAACTGACAATGTGTCACTGTCCTCTTGTTTTAAGCTTGTTGAGGTCAACAAACAAAATCCACAAAAAATGTATGTCAGAAGAATAATATTGGTGTGCCAGTATTTAACTATGTATAACTGACACAGTGACACTGTTCTCTTGTTTCTAGCTTGTTGAGGTCAACCATAAGCCACGTATCAAACTGACCGAGGACGTGGAGAAAGTCAAATACCGGGCAAGAAGTTTGCCTACAGACTGTACGGAGCTGATGGTAAGCGTTCAGAGTTTTTTAGTATGTGAACAGAAACCCATGGTGTATCCAATATACCTGCCTTTACTTAAGTTTGTATGTTATAACACAAGCTTTGTTCTTGGAAAACTGTGATAAATACATGTGCATAAAGTATCATCCCTAATTAGCCTTTGCAGTCATCACATGCAAATCAGGGACGACACTTTCCAATTTTATGGAATTTGTAGTTTAAAAGACATCTCTTCTAAATAAAATCCAGTCTAGGCGGAAAGTTTTGTCTCTGATGAGTCTGTGCAGTCTGGGATGGGATGACACTTTAAGCCCAGTTTTCCAAAAACAAGGCTCATATGCTAAAAAGTATGCAACCCACAAGAAGAGACATGTATACTGGATTCACCATGTGCGTTTGTCTACCTATCTCTAGACGCAAACTTGTTCAACAAATTACTTGTACACTTTTTAATTGCAACATTAAATTTTGCATGCTTTACTCCTTATAAGTTGTTAATAGGCAATTTGTATCAATCAGGTTTTCGAAGAAGTTGAATATAGTAGTTATTTAATTATGGAATGGCGGATGGCCGGGCAGGCATGCAAGGGGGTAGGGGCGTGAAACAGGTGGTTTCCTGTCATTTGCTTTGCATTGACCGATCTTAATGAAACTTGGGAACTAGGCGAGCATGATAAACCTAATCTATAATCAACACTAACCTATAATTCTATTTATCCCACTTTTTATTCAGTAAACCTTTTTATTTAAACAAAATTAGTTTAACTGGATAAATTTGCTGGATTTATGACGTCATTTTATCGAAAAAATTACGTCATTTCGTGCCGTTTATTATAGCAGAAATATAATCAACTGGGCTTTAATCAACCGAATTCGCTGTAAAAGTGGGATAAAAACAGCTTCTGCTCAATAACTTGAGTTAAGATGGAGATATTGTACGGCAAATTGTGTGTAGGTAGCTTACATGCAGACCTAGCTTTGACTTTAAAACGGGACCAATTGGGTAAAGATCACTATTACTAAAAATGGAAAAACAGCAAGCAGGTGGTTTTCTGTCATTAACTACAAATTAAATTGACTGGTCTTGATGAAACTTAAGAGATAGCAAGCTTGCATTGAGACATAGCATGCGATTGTTGTCTGGTTGTGTCATATTAAGGTGAAGGTCACTTGCTAAAGTAGAAAAATGGCTTACTGTCAGTAACTTGAGCTTGGATGAATGTATTATACTGAAATTGTGTGTGTTGATAGACAATCAGCAAGCCTAGTTTGGGATTCAGGGCCAAAAAACCCTTCTTTCATGTAGCCGAATATCGGCTGCTTCCCCAACCGAAATAACCACTTTTTTCCCCAAATGGAACTCAAAAACTCCAATTTGAGGGGTAAAAAAAAAACAAAAAAAAAACATTTTTTTTTTTTCGGAAATTGGGACGGGTCCACTTGGGGATCTAAATCCACAGTCAGTGCAAGTTTGTATCGGTAGAGAATCTGTACCTTCCTAACTTTGTGGCCACCCAATATAATTTTTTTCATGTATAAACTCCATTATCCAAATGAAATACAAATTTATTATTTTCCCCAAATAAGAAAAAATCGCGCTATTTTTCTCCTAAAAAAAGGCTGAGGCCCCTTCCCCAAAAAGGGTGTTTTGGCCCTGGGATTGCATTTGTGTATTTTCCCATCTGTTCTACAGACTGCCAAAACTCTAGTGTATCGGATATGTATTTCCCCTCTATTAAACTAACAATGACATAGTTGATATGATGTGTATTTTCCCCTCTATTTTACAGGCAATGCCCTAGTGGATCTCATGCAGAAGCCGGATGAAGTTCCCCCTAACGTAAATTCCAGAGTCCTCTGTAGACATCCCTTCCAGGTTTGTAGACTGTTCAACATAAATTAAATCTCCCAGACACTTACCTTTGTGTATGTTTATCTTAAAGTAGATCAATTCGTCAGACACTCATTTTCGTTTATGTTCGTGGGTCCTTTCAACCACGATTTTAGATGTCCAATAAACGGTCAAGTCGGAAGTCTTATGTCAGACATTATAAAAAATACTCAATTTTTATTTCAAACGAAAATGCCGGATTTTATGAATCCACACAATTTCATGTCAACAATTAGAAATTAACCATTTGCATGCTGGGAAATTTGTCGTCTGCTAAAATGTTTTCTGCTAAATTTCTAAAATTAGCATTTTCTTCGATTTTTTTCCAAAGAATACTATCAGAATAGCAAACAGTTTGGATCCTGATGAGACGCCACGTTCTGTGGCGTCTCATCTGGATCCAAACTGTTTGCAAAGGCCTTCAAAATCCGGTTCCAGCGCTCAAAGGGTTAATATATTGTTGTTAGTAACACGTTACAAGAGTTATCCATTGTTATTAGCAAAATATCACATTTAAATGATTTTGCATGACTTTAAAAAAAAAGGGAGTATATTGTGTTTGGCCTGTCTGTTTCATTCTGTCAATATTCTGTCCCAAAACGTTAACCTTGCTCATAAAATGAAAACTCTTGGGTCTATGTTCTTTAAACTCAACACGTGCATGCATCTCATTGACATCTACAATCAAACATGGTTTGAGGTCACTAGGTCAAAGGTCAAGGTCACTGTGACCTTTACATTAAAAATATAACCTTGTTTCTAAAATAGCTGCCATGCAGCTTCAAAGCGCAGCAGGGGGAATTGTGTTTCACAAACACAGCTCTTGTTTAGGAAATGCTGTAGGGAAAAACAACAATACAAGTTTACTGGTACACATTTTCACATGTTAAATCCTTCATTAATAGTAAAAAATAACCATCCCATCAAATGTTTTGACTTCAGATATTTAACTTGAGCGATGGTCGGAATTAATCAAATCTGAGTGAAGGTTTACAAGTAAATGTTATATGGTCAGTAGGGCTGTCACGATTCACCGGTATATCGGTATATCGCGGTGCATGTCTTGAAAAAAATCGCACCGCGGTACGGCGTTGCCGCATCGTTTTTTTTTTTAAATATTATTATACATGTATTAGCACATATATAAATACATAACATAATTATTTTGATATAGATATCGTTTTGAAAACTGTAGAAGCGATTCAAAAGGGCTAAATAAATAATCCGTTAATATCCAGGTCAAGCAAGCGCTTCCACTTGTAGATGTTTAACTTTCACGTTTAAAATACGGCGATGTATGGGTCCTTACCTTTTTGGAATTTGGGACCGATTTCCTTTGCAAATAAGTTCATAATTATCAAAAAGATGTTTATTCTATTTTTTATTTTCTTTCTTTAGTATATCGATCGTTCAAAGCATGGCACTTCCGAATCATGTTATCTTAAGATTCTGAATAAGTCGAGGAAAAGTCAGAACGATACAGATTTTCAATACTGGGCCCCCTGACTCCGCATTTTAAACATGCCCTTGAAGCGTTCGATTTACACAGATCGTAGTCACAGCTATTGTAAACAACATGGCGGACATTTTAGAAAAAGACGCGAATAACAATAACAATAACAATGACTACTTCTATCAAGTTTCTTTTACAGTTTCTAGTCATACTATGATACCAGTGTGTTCTGATTAATGAGTTTAATAAAGTTTGTAAAACTTGTTATTCTGCTGTTTTCTTCACAGATACATAATCTGTAAAATATCGCGGTACGTACCGCGATACAGTGTTGCCGTACCACGATATACCGCGGTACGCTCACGGCGTATCGTGACAGCCCTAGTTAGAACCACTAGCTTTTTGAATT
>VMBQ01006797.1:0-20174 GCA_007657795.1 Dreissena rostriformis | reverse complement strand
GTCAAATCATAGAAAAACCTTGTGTAGACAATAGAGGTCACAGTTTCCATCAGATCTTTATGAAACTTTGTCAGAATGTTTATCTTGATGACATCTGGATTTGGATTGTATTTGGGTCATCTGTGGTCAGAAACTAGGTCAATAGGTCAAATCATAGAAAAACCTTGTGTAGACAATAGAGGTCATAGTTTTCATCTGATCTTAATGAAATATGGTCAGAATGTTTATCTTGATAATATCTGATTTTGGATCGTATATGGGTCATCTGGGGTCAAAAATTAGGTCATTGGGCCAATTCTAGTAAAAGGTGAGCGATTCAGGGCCATCATGGCCCTCTTGTTTATTTTTGTGGCGTAATATATTCCATTTTAATTTCCCGCAATAATATCTTTTCAAACGTCACACAAACACTAACATGGTACCATGTTAGTGTTCATGTGTCGTATGAATGATATCAACGAGTGTTAATGGGGCTTTAACCCTTTACCAATCAAATACGTACTTCAACATATTTGTAGTCCTTTAGAAAATCAAATGAAATTTACGACCTTTCTGACTGGATTCAAGTTTCAAGGCTTCATTTCCAACCGTAAGGAACTGATGAGCAGCACACAGCATACAACTTGAACAGTTACTCTCGAGTTACTCGCAGGCTGTTCCGGTTTTTAAAGTTAAAGTTAAAGTTGCGGTTTATAGTCTGCTTGGATATACATCTTCAGCCGACTTTGACGTTTTATGCTGGTTGCATATAGCCATTTTCTTGTTGCGTCTGGGCGGGAAATGTTTAAAGGCTGTTAACTTATGAAAAAAAATAAAAAATTACGTCACAATTTAAAGTCTTAATTGTAAATATACTTTGTGTTTTTGTCTGCTGGGTGAAAATGTTATTTAATGCTTGTACATAGAAAAGCTACTCCCCAAAAAGGTATTCTTAAATTAGGCATACATTTTTTGGGTGTTCATTCACAAATTTCTTAAAAAAAAACTGTTAATTATATTTAATAATTCAATTGGAAGTCGATATATGTTATACAATTTTACTTTCGAAGGGCTCCAACAGATATCCAATGGCATAGGAATCATGTTTGATTATAAAATATGTATTATTAAAGCCTATTAAACATTCCCTGCGAATTGCAGGATTTTGCTTCAAATATTTATAATTTGTGTTGATTTATACCAAACATACACAATGTAGATACAAATAAAGAAAACAAAATGAATGGGACCCACATGTGTATGGATAGGACACACTTAATGTAAAAAATCACCTTAGTCCTGTGAACCCCTCAATTTTGATGTTGACGATCAATCTTTCCCCCAGGTTCAAGCCCCGTTACCGGCGCTGATGGACCTCCGCACAAAGGCCATACAATGCTGCCAGTCCCTGCGACAGGATCACAAGCGTGCGCTGAATCCAACACCTTACAAGGTAAGATTTTAACTTGTATGTAGTTTATTAGAACTTGTTAACTTATTTATTTTATCTGGTTTAATAGAATTTCAAAACTTATTTTATCTAGTTAATTATACTGTTTAAACTTTTATCTGGGTTATTAGAATTTTAAAACTTATTTTATGTGGTAAATTATTATTTTTTAGTGCCCCCGAAGGTGGGCATATAGTGTTTGCACTGTCCGTCTGTCTGTTCGTCCTTCTGAAATTCCGTCACAATTTGCGTTTAGGTTTTGCGTTTAGGTTTCGAAAAATGTGGAAATATTTTGCAATATTTATCATAGCAACTTGATATTTGGCATGCATGTGTATCTCATGGAGCTGCACATTTTGAGTGGTGAAAGGTCAAGGTCATCCTTTAAGGTAAACAAAAATAAAAAATCAAAGCGGTGCAGTAGGGGGCATTGTGTTTCTGACAAACACATCTCTTGTTTGCACTTAATTTAACTGGTTAATATTGCATCTGGTATATCTTTAAACTTATTTTATCTGGTTATTTAAAATAACTTTAACTTATTTTATGGTTTATCGTCATTGTTTTTTATCTGGTCTATTATAATTTTAAAACTTATTTTATCTGATTAATAAGAACATATTTATGCATTTTATTGAGATCCTGAGAACATATGTTATGTGTTAAGAGTTTATCCTTTTTAATATTTTTATGTCCCCGGTAGGGTGGCATATAGCAGTTGAACTGTCCGTCCGAAAACTTTAACGTTGGCCATAACTTTTGCAATATTGAAGATAGCAACTTGATATTTGGCGTGCATGTTTATCTTATGGAGCTGCACATTTTGAGTGGTGAAAGGTCAAGGTCATCCTTCAAGGTCAAAGGTCAGAAAATACAATCCAAGGGAAGTAATAAGCTTTAAAAGAGAGATAATTTCTAAACCTGCCAAATGATATATTTAAATTTAATTTCAAAGCGGCGAAATAGGGGGCATTGTGTTTCTGACAAACACATCTCTTATTTGTTAGAAAGTTAACATTTGAATATTAAAGGAAGCATTTCTTTGTATATTTCAGGTGTCTTTGAGTGCCAACCTGTACACGTTTATGCATGACCTATGGCTGGCTAGTGCACCTATAGGGGAGCTGTATTAGTGACGCATATTCATACTGAGAAAAGTATGGACCTTACTGTATTGTTGATACATAATCATACTGAGAAAAGTATGGACCTTACTGTATTGTTGATATATAATCATACTGAGAAAAGTATGGACCTTACTGTATTGTTTATATATAATCATACTGAGAAAAGTATGGACCTTACTGTATTGTTGATACATAATCATGAAGACAAGTACGCCTCTTAATTTCATATGCTTTGTTCAAAATAGTATGATGGAGATATCATATGTTACATGGCTTCATATGTTGTGATACAGGCATATTTAGAAAAAAAAACAACGTAGTTTATTCCAAGATTGATGTCTTATTTCAAGTTTATATTATGTTTCGAATTAATTAATAAATTGAAACTACAGTATCGTCTGATAAGCAAAGGAAAAGCCAAGCATGATGTTCAACCAAAAGTTATAGTTTGTCCACCCGTATGTTTCGTATATATTTTTGTTTGTTTATTTTCAGATGCTTCTGATCAAATCCAGTCAGTTATTCCATCCGTGGCAAAAAGCAGGCAGCACGAGTGTGTTTATGTTTCCCTTTCTGAGCGTCAGTCAATAGTTTTTTGTTATCTGATTATTGTAAAACGTTGCATCCAATTTGTAATAATGTGTCCTTTTTATGCCCCCGGTAGGGTGACATATAGCAGTTGAACTGTCTGTCAGTCGGTCCATTTGTCCGTCCGTCCGAAAACTTGAACATTGGTCATAACTTTTGCAATATTGAAGATAGCAACTTGATATTTGGCATGCATGTGTATCTCATGGAGCTGCACATTTTAAGTGGTGAAAGGTCAAGGTCATCCTTCAAGGTCAAAGGTCAAAAAACAAAATCCAAGGGAAGTAGCAAGCTTTAAAGGGAGATAATTTCTATACCTGCCAAATGATAAATAGAAATTTTATTTCAAGCGGCGCAGTAGGAGGCATTGTGTTTCTGATAAACACATCTCTTGTTTATTAAAAACACAAAAAAAAACACTGATAAATTGACATCTTTAGGGTGTGTGTTCCTGATCCATCCTGGAAATAGTTGATTTTCTCTTATAATTATTTGTCTTTGTCAGAATTATTAACTGATGAAAACTTTAGACAATTTTATAAGATGGTACAAAGAATAAATCATGAAAACCATTATATATTAGATTTATATTAAATAAGATTTAGCTTAGAAAAGATTGTTTTATATTAGAATTATTTGTCTTTGTAACAATTTGTTGTAACTGTAAAAAGAAAATAACACAATGTTACATATTTATCAATTGAAGTATTAATTGATGAAAACTAAAGACAATTTTATGCAATAGGTTATAACAATAAACAACTAAAATCAATTATAAATTAAATTTAGTTTAGAAATAGTTTATTTTATCTTAGTAATTTGTAAAAAAAAAAAATCAGTAAAAAAAACAACATGACTGGTATAAGTAATGGCAGTACGAATTGATGAACACTAAAGACAAGTTTATTTAATAAGTACAAAGAATGAATGATTATAATGAATTTTGCTTTAGATTTAGTTTAGTGTTCAATTTTATTGTATATCTTTCAACAATCATACAACTGTTATTTCTGTTTGTTGAGATGGAGCTGTTGTAACGTATAACATGTATTACTTCAAGGCGGGTATTTTGTTGTTATAGATTTTATACTTTTCCAGAGGTAGTTCCACTACTTCTTGTATGCTAATATTGAATATTAAATTGAAAAAATCTTTTAATTCGTATATTTGTGGAGACATTTGAATTCATCAAGTTAAAATTAATTATGTTAACACCTCTATGAAAAGTCTTATAATTATTTTTGCTATGATTTTTACGACATCTCTGATTGATTTTATAATGATACTTTTTTCACTACAAACTCCTTTTTACTACAGTGAAATAATTCGAAAAAAAACTTAACTTTTTATGTCCCCCAGTCTATACTAGGGGACATATTGTTTTTGCCCTGTCCGTTTGTTGGTTTGTTTGTTGGTTTGCAAAAACTTTAACATTGGCCATAACTTTTGCAATATTGAAGATAGCAACTTGATATTTGGCATGCATGTGTATCTCATGGAGCTGCACATTTTGAGTGGTAAAAGGTCAAGGTCATCCTTCAAGGTCAAATATATGGGTCAAAATCATAACTTTTGCAATATTGAAAATAGCAACTTGATATTTGGCATGCATGTGTATCTCATGGAGCTGCACATTTTGAGTGGTGAAAGGTCAAGGTCATCCTTCAAGGTCAAATATATGGGTCAAAATCGCTCAAAAGGGGACATTGTGTATTGTGTTTCACAAACACATACCTTGTTTATTTTAAAATAATTATTAAGCCTTAAGATTATTTGTTTAATCTTTCACATTGTTAATTTTTTATACTTTTATAAAAGTGTTCCAATTCAGTGTATATTTTGTGTTTATTAGATTGTTTCTCAAAAAGTCTTCTTCATTCTTATTCATGTTGTAATTTACATATTGTTTTTATTCACATAGCAGAGCATCTACATTTCCCCTTAAAAAAAAAATAAATTAAGTCCTTAAAATTGGCATTTTTGGTTCGGAAAAGAATTCTACATAGCCCGTCATGTTAAGAATGGGGTATAATTTAACAGTTATTGCTTTATGACACGTCATGATGCTTATAAAGACATTGTTCTCCTATTAATGAAGACTATTAGACTGACAAGGAATAGATGTATTCGGCAGCTCCCCATATTAGCCTGGGGAAACCCAGTTTAATAATGATCAAAGACACACTTAAGACAAGGATTTAACGGAAAAGTGAAAGTAAATGCTTATAATATAAACAGAATTTGCACAATATAACAAACACACATTTAACATCAATAAATGCCAAGTTTTCTTTAAAAAAAAACAAACATAAACAAAATTATTTCCATTGTTATTTAATTTTGTACACATTGTGATGCAATTGGTCACAGTATCTTTATAGAACGAAATGTTATGTTTTGTGTTTCTGTTAAAATTTGTTAAAAGATATGAGCCATGCTCTGTTAAAACGGGGTTTAATGCATGTGCATTAAGTATCGTCCCAGATAAGTCTGTGCAATCCGCACAGGGGAGTGTTGTCCCTGATTAGCCTGTGCAAACTGCACGGGCTTATTTTGGTCAACTCTTTACGCACATGCATTACACCCCGTTTTCTCAGAGCGAGNGTTTCTTGTGGACACAATATTGCTTTATTGAATCTAATGTACATACATAAAATACTGTTTTAATGAATTAATTTCCTGTTTTAGTGAATTAATTTCCTCTAACAGTATTTCTATTACAAGGTTTGTTGCCTTCAAATTAATATCTAGCAATGAATGATTAACAGAAATAGACAATTTTCAAACCTTTTTAATAAATCTTAATAACAGTGATTTACCAAATATGAACAGTTTTTGAATATTAAGATTTAAATTGCTTTTGATATGAATGTAAAAATATATATATTCTTTATTTCCTCCGATATCGAAGATTCGAGCAACATAGTTATACAATAATCACAAAGAATGTTTAACATATAAACAGTGGCATGATTTACAAAATATGTAATCATGCATAAATATACAAATAAAAGTCGAAAGAGAAAGTTGGTGTATACCATTACAAAGAAACATTATAGTCGATTTTAAGCGAATATCATAATCAAGTTAAAACAAATCACATATGAGTTTGAGTAAAACGAAATTGCTTAAAAGGTCATCTCCAGTTACTGTTAATGCAAGACACATTAGATGTCTACACAAATAATGTTGAGTGAAATGACATTGCAATCTTAAATTGGGAACAATTGAAATTTTATTATTGTGTGCATATTGTGTTGTCAATCTTTGTTTCATGAAATGTTACTAGGTTATCAAAGAGGTTCTATTCCTATAGATTATAGCAAATTAAATTAAATACTAACATTTTAAATATCCTTAACTTTGATCAGTGTCAAGCATTGTGTGTTGAAACTTACTGATTAGTATTGTATGTAACTGAAAATTAATCAAAAATAATTATTAAAAAACATGTATATTTTATTCCATTGTTTTTCTTAGAAAATTGTAATTATTGAATTAACCTTCCTTGAAAAGTCCTCTACACATTTTTTTTTACAATATAAACATGTAAAATATTTGGTACAGATTTTTAGAAAATGCTTGAGATATTTTGTACTTGTTTATAAGTTTGTTAAACCATTTACACTGCTGTTAAATATTGTTTTGGTGTATTATTTGTTAGATAATTTATGTCACATAATTGTAACATAAACACATGTGTAGTCCGTAAAAAATCCTGTAATGATAATAAGGGATATGCTATTATTGATTGAATAATTATTGTGTATTAATACGAACACACGGCAGTATCAGAATTTACAGATTTAATTGACATTAAAAAAAACATTAAAATAATGCATATGCTCATTCTTCGCCCACAATTATATGTATATAGCAGCAATACTATGTAGATGGAAGTATTAGCCGAATTATATATTCAATAAATGGTTTAAGTCGGATACATTTGGAGATAGTCGGCATGCAAATAGAAAAAAATGGGATATAAAAACTCGAACAAAATGTAAAACATTCATTTAATGAATATTTATAAAATTAAATTTATTAGATCTACCTTTTTATCTGTCGAAATGACCCTTTAAAATAAATATTTAAATCCATACGGACAATATTTTTTTGTATGATATTTTATGATAATTGTATGATAAATTACCTAATACCTTTCCAAAGCCTAGAATGTATTGTCATTGTAATGCATTTGGTTTTAGATTAGTTTTAAAGTTGTATAATTTCATGTAATTTAGACCTTAATTGAGTGGTATTTAGAACATGTTTGTTTTACACATTGTTAAGTGTTATTGATATTTAAAGCTTAATAACATAAAACAAATGTTTTTACTTTGTAAGGAATGAACTGAAATATTTTTAACTCTTTTAGCTTCTTGGTTAAAATGTTTATATTGACAATAACCAAGCCAGATTTAAATCTGTTTCATGTTTGTCCAAACACTAGGTCAAATCTTGGAAAAAAAAACCTTGCTGCCACATTAATGGCAACATATATGACTCGCTATTGATGAAACTTGGTCAGAATGTTTATCTTAACAATATCTTAGCCATGTTTGACCAGAATAATTCTTAGAAAAACCTTGTTTCCACTCTAGAACCCGCATGTTTTACTAGATAATGAATGAAGCTTGGTCAGAACCGTTATCTTGATAATATCTAGGACCAGTTCAAATTTGGTTCACGTGCACGCAAAACATTAGTTCAACCGGTCAAGCCTTTATAAACAACAGTTACCACTCAAGAAGCCATGTTGACTCAATCTTGAAGAAACTTGGTAAGATTTTTTATTTTGACAATATCTAGGACATGGATAAATATGAGTTAAGTGTGGTAACAAACACGGTCACCAGGTCAGGTCGTCAACTATTGAAGTACCTAGAACACATTTGAGCGCTTGAAGGCCATCATGACCCTCTGGTTTATGATGTCATATTTTGAATTTCTCTATTTAATATTAAAAACTTACATGAACTTAGAATTCGGCTAGTTATCCGTCTGGCGGAATCCATGTTTGAAATGCTCTATTAAATAATAAAAACTAATGTGAACTTAGATTACGTCTAGTTGTCCATCTAGCGAAATCAATGTTTGTAAAGGTCTATTAACATCCGAAAGATGCATACAGAACTTGTATTCCGCAACATTTGTTAAATTTCATCCCAAGAATAATGAGTAATTCCATTACAAAGTGCAATATATCATTGATTTGTTTTTCACTACAAGGACATTTCATATTTCTTAGAAATTTGGGCTGATATTTCACAGTCATTTTGCAACAGTTAAAGAAATGAATAAAAACGCTTCCAAAGAGAGAGAACCTTTTCTAATACACGGACATTATTTTTGTAGGTGTTGTTGAGTTCTGCTTGATATGTTTTAGCATATGCATTTAAAATAAAATACCATTTATAGTATTGTTCATATTTATTTCCACACTGCCCCCCTCCCTGGTCAATGTCTTTAAAAAATTGTTAATGAAACAAAAATGTCAACCTAATTGTTTATACATTAACTTGTATGGTGCATTTTTATTAAAGATAATACATGTATCCCATGTTCACATCAGCATTTACGTAATGACACCCCATCTGATAAATGTTGGTGTATTCAACGATATTGAAATACACCAAACATGCTCAATACATCGATGTCGATTGTTTTTTAACATAACGTCATTTAATATTTTGTGTAAATAGGACAGTGTTGAATACATGGACGTTTATATGTTGGCTCGAAAATATGAACCACTTGCCCAGGCTCGAGGTCTAAGTGTTTTAATCCTCACTGAATAAACATATCTGTATTAATACTATCCTAGTCTTCTTCTCGTCTTTGATATATATTTGTGTTTAAGTTTTTCAAAAAATTTCCCGATGATAAAAAAAGCTTTGTAGGTCATATGGTTGATATAATCACCAATAGCCAATCGATTTTTGTAATGCCTTTGTGTTCAAAGCTGGCAATACTTTTATGAATAATTTGAACTTTGTAATCGTTAAAAATGCTCTTTGAAACATCAAGATCGACAATGTTCAACTTATTGTTATTTGCATGGAAAAAACCAACGACCATCCCTCAAAAGTGCAAATTTGATTTGATAAACGTGGTAACAGTTTTGGATCCCTGGGTCATCTTAGGAAACAACGGTAAATAGTCGAGTGTCAATTTGTTATATACCGTCAGTGAATTGCCTGATACAATTTTTTTTTTTCAAACATGAACACAAAACTAAATTATATGTTTCTTAAAAACCAACTTGCTGGAAGCACTCATTGTTAGATTTGATAACGGTGATTGTTACCAAAAATCCATCAATATACATATACGTTTATTGATAGATCTTTGTTGCTACACAAGCGAACACAGGTACATGTTTATAAACGCGTCTTTTAATTGGTTGAATGCCCTTGCAAATCCCAAAGAGAATTCTTAACTGCAATTGACTGTGTGAAATCCAATGCTTTCTGCTTACTGCTTTCTGCGTACACCTATTAAGCACAGCAATTTGAATCTGTAAGACATTTATGGTAAATAAGGCTGATACTTAAAGAATTCCATGTAGTTGTCTGTATTGAAAACCTATTTTTCTGTGGTTTCATTGTGATTAAATGTTGTAAATAGGATAGGATAAGTTCTAAATATGTGTTTACTTTTCATTTTGTTGAAATGATACAAAACAGCAACTGAGACATGCAGGGCCTCTATATAACACTGGTTTGTACAATGGGTTTGAGAGGTTTACGAAGGGCCTCTATATAACAGTGGTTTGTACAATGGGTTTGAGAGGTTTACGAAGGGCCTCTATATAACAGTGGTTTGTACAATGGGTTTGAGAGGTTTACGAACTCTAGGTCTGTGCAAATACCACTCTCCCCACATATATTTTCAAGTTAACAGTATATGTCATATTAAAAATATAAAATAATAAAAAGATAAGCGTTTCAAACAGCTTCATGGAGACGCATTAAAAGCTTAATTTGTAGATTATAGTAACACACGGAAAACTTTGAAAAACAAGTGGACCATGGACCATAAGGCGCTCACTTAAGGAACTGAAGTAAACTAAGGTGGACTTGTATTAATAAAAGTAATTTATGAAACATACATATTTCATTTTAAGGCTTGTCATTATGACGATTTTGTGGTAATCGATAGTATTTCCCAAACATAATGTATATGTACTTATTGAAACCTTATATTAATTTATTACGGGGGTAAGTCTGTTAGACAGTAGCTGGTTGTCTCTCCTGTAAAAAGACTCCATACAGAGTTCAATAGGTTACTTTTGAATTATCAAAGATCAAATGGAGAGATTTCAATTACAGCACCTGTCATACCATGAATATTGGATGAAAGTTCACATACAATTCATATGAAACAGCCCTTTTTATTTCACTGGTTTTATCACTATGTGAATTTCTGAAAAAAAATACGTATCGTAACATGAAGTAATGGCAATATTAAACTCCAGTTATTCAATGTAATTAGACATTTTGGTTGTTGTGCATGTTTCTGAAGCCTTCACCAGTATAATTATCATCATCGTCATTATCATTACAACAATAACCACTTCAATATCACACTATCGTAGTGTTTCTTTAATTGTTGGCACCATCTTCATAGAGAGGCAACTTCAACGTGTGATTGTTATATTATAAAAACAAACATTATGAGCAAGTTCATAAAGATTGGGCCAAAAATTTTACGCCAAGAGAGTAAACTTTATTTCAATATAGCCATCCCCTGGTTTTCCTGTTTCTCAACACACTGGAATCATTTTTTTTATCTCTGCGTAGATATCATTCGAGCAAAGTTTCATGATGGTAGAACTACAAATGTGACATATAGACTGTTGCCAAGGTTCCACCCAAGCAATATAAGGACAACTGCTTCGTCCCCTAGTGACAATGTGTTTCAACGGACTTGACTCATTTTCGAACTCCGCCGAGATATCATTAAATCAAATGTGCTGTCAAAGTGTCATATAGATTTGACTTAAATGTGACTTCTAGAGAGTTTATAAGCTTTTTCTTAAACTTGACCTAGTGACCTAGTTTTTTTAAAACCTTACATGGCCAAGTTTTACACTCGGCCAAGACTTTAATAGTATTAACAAGGGAATACTATAGTAATATAACGAAAACTGCCACCCTCCTGGCAGCCATGTTTTTTTTCAACGGATTGGAACAATTTTCAAACTCGGCCGAAATATCATCAGAACGCATATTTTGAGCAAGTTTCATGAAGATTGGACTGAAAATGTGACTTCTAGAATGTTAATAGAAGTTTTATTTAAAAAAAAAACAATTCCCCGCTACGGAGGCCATGTTTTTTAACGAACCGGAAGTGTTTTTGGAGTTGCAACAATATACCAGCAACTTTTGCTTACCAGTGGGCGGCGTTTAAACTGGCAGGTGCGCGTGATGTCTATCCTTAACAAGTCTATATCGGTAATTTATGTGTATGACATTGCCCTTACACACAGCTACAAGTTTGTCAATGCATAGTTGTTATTGCGTTTTTTTTTAACTATGCATACTTAATTAAATGAGAGGTATATACTTAAAAATCATTAACTTTAGTGCAGTATAACCTATTCCCAAATGTTTTGAGAACAACCCCAAAGTGAACCGAAACTACCGGAAATGAGAGTCTACTGACATTTAAGGTCGGGTAAAGTATCCAAACAAGAATTTGATCGTCTGTTTTATTCAACAATAAGGGTTTTATTCCTCAGAAAATGAACAAATATTGATATATTGATATATCATCTGTCTGTCTGTCTGTCTGTCTGTCTGTCTGTCTGTCTGTCTGTCTGTCTGTCTGTCTGTCTGTCTGTATGGCCGTATACATGTCTGCCGCCTGCTTGTCCTTATTAATGTGTATCTTGTCTCTCTTGTCAGTCATGTTTGTCTTATCTAAATTGTTTGTTTATCGTTCTGTCGGTTCCTCTTTCCGTCCATTTTTATCCGTTTCTCTCTCTCTCTCTCTCTCTCTCTCTCTCTCTCTCTCTCTCTCTCTCTCTCGACTGGCGTTTACAGGTGCGATAGTTTTTTTTATTATTTACTATGGTATTGAATAATTAATAGATATATTTTTGCGTTATGTCATTGTTTAAATTAGCAATTCGTATTCGTGATAGCCAAATTCAAAGTCAAATTGCAATGCAGTTTCAAATAAAAACAGTATCTTTATGTGAGTGTTGTTTAAAGATCTAACTGTTTGTAATATTAATAATAGGCAAGTGTTAGTTAGCTATTCATTACAGGATAATAATAGGCGCTTAAACCCTCATGCATGTATATTATTTTATGAATTTAAAGTTATAAATATAAAATATATATTACTATGGTTATGTGTGCATATCAATTCCCATCCAGATGTTTAACAAACAATTTAGAATGTATATAAAGCTTAATTTAAAGGTATGTGAAAAAGAATACTTCATAACAAGCTTGATAAGCTTATGCAGTTTACATGTATCAAAATGTATAATCTTTTTGGTGTGGTTAATACTAGTATGATTGAAAACTATTTAGTTTGAACCTATTCATTTAAGCTCAATTGCATCGAAAGCCTAAGCCTTATTTAAAACAATCTCGAGTCCGTTTTCTGGGAAACCAGTACTTGGTGTCTTTGGGGGAGAATAAAAGAACGCTCCCGCTGTGGGGATCGAACTCGTGACCTCCCGATCGCTTGGCGGACACGATATCCACTACGCCACGGCGACCACGAAATCTTTTGAGCATTCAACACGGTATCCTTTAAGCTCCATATGTGCCAACAAATATGCCTGTTTAGTTGTGTATTATAAGCTTATACGTTAAACTGTCCTGATATATTATTATCAATTTTAAACAGTTTCTAACAAAAACCTTATACTATGAAATTTATGGAAGAAATGAGATATGTATCTATAACCAAAATTTGACAATAGAATATCATATACATGCAAAAGTCTTTTACTAGAAAGTTGCTTTAAATAAAAACCCATATCATAGTCTGCAATACCAAGTCAACATATTTTTTGGTATAAAACAATCTATCTTTTCCCCCATCTGTAAAAAGTATGGTCCATTTCAGTGAATTTGGTTTATACAACATAGCTATGAATGTTCAGATGTCACTTAAAAAAGCAAACATTAACATTATTTATGCTAACATAGTAATCTAGTCATGTTGCATTATGAAGGATGTACTATGATAAGGATGTGTTTCATATAATTGCTCCGACTAAAAGCAGACATCTGCACTGTAGAGATAGAAGTACATCACTTGCTTATAGCAGAATACATTTCAATGTGTTGTATTGCTATATTGCCAGTGTGTAGAATGTACACATATTCAAGTTTATATTCCGCTAATAATTATGCGAGTTCATTTATTCATCCGACATAACTGTACATGTTAAAATATTATCAATACAGTCACTTATTAAAAATAGTATTCAAAGACTTGTTATCTTAAGTGAGGCCTTAAACTTTGTCTTACCCATAATCCTTTAAAATATAGCGTGGAAATGCAAATGGAATTGTAAGCTTTGGACTTCGCTTGTTTGATGCTATGAAATAATCAAGACACTTAACTTGAATAATTTTTTTGTGATTTCAATTAAAAGTGATTCAGAAAATAGTATTGTAGCAAACATGTACCTCAAATTATCTTAAAATTCCTCCATGACAACATTGCATTCTTATACAGTTTGACCATTCGGAGTGCAGTTCCTTACAAATACTAATCAGTTTCTTTACATATTGTCATAACGTTCAGAAGAATAAAATCCTATGTATCTGTTGTTTTAATACACAGTTATTTTCATTGTTTGCTTCTACCAGCCAACTGTCTTTACAGTTTAAATGAGAATTGCATTCGCAGGATTTACCTTCCAAATCATTACAGATACCCAGATAATGTAATTCTATATGATGGCTTTTACAATAATTTATGTCTAAACATAAACCTCATTGATCAATATATTGGCATTCTTCCTAAGTCCTTTGCATACCAAACATATATATCCTGCGAGATTTAGGGAAACGGTGCTTGTTAAAAAATGTTTCATGAATTCGTCTATTGTTAAAGAGCATTCGAGAAATGGAGTATCGATCTTTTCCAATCTACATTTTTTCTCAACAACATAAAAGTGCTATCCCTTTAAGTGATGGAAGCCTTTAAATACGACATTCAGCATTCCTTTAAACTGAAGGACGAGGCATAGTGATTGGATATTTAAAAGGTGACTTTAAAATGCGGTTTGTAACTTAAATTATATGCACGGCGTCTAGCTGGCTGTAACACCTGCGCTACATTAAAAACCATCGTAAATATGTTTTACATGTCTCATAAATTGCAACCATAAAATAGAAAAAAAGTACTATGTTTCAAATGGTTTACGCAATTTTAACTTGATAACCACTCCGCATCGTCGTATCATGTTTACACTGAATATGTGTTCTTTATTGCCTGTATGTTTCATATTACACATGACATGGCACATTCTTTTAAAATCGACTGCGAGATGATAACTGGTATGCTTTCATTACCGTAATACACGAATCAAGTTACCATGGGAATGTCCGATTTCTTTGTATGACAAATAACATGTTTTGAAATCTGCTGTAACCATATAATAAACAGTTAACAATTAAAAGTGTACGATTACAATATAAAACATTGTCAGCGTTTTAACTGAGTTTGCAAAAATAAATGTTGATGCATTCATTGAACAAAAAATTCTGTCCCATAAAATAATCTATTCTCATCATAAGTATTTTTTTTTTGAGAGCTTTAACACTAAAAGGAAAGATAGTAAACAAACAAAATCTGTCATAAGACAGACTTACGACATTGATATTGGGACCTGGATATACGAGTGACAATTAAGCTTATACTTTATATTCAGTTATTTTTAAATTCCATCTAAGCTTTACAATATTTCATCTTTAATAATGACCTTGAATTATGAACAGAACAGAACAGACAGTTTATTAGACTCATACTTGTGTGTGTGTGTGTGTGTGTGTGTGTGTGTGTGTGTGTGTGTGTGTGTGTGTGTGTTAATTCAATGAAATTTCGAAACAAAATAAGAACAGAGAACAACAACTATGGTACATAAATATATATATTACAAAAAGAACAAAACAGAAAAACAACAATGCACATCCTTTCAAAGACTGCAAAGTGATACATAAACTTCGTTCAAAGAAATAACGGAAAACTATTAATTTCAATTAGTGGTATTTAAAAAGTATTTCGTACAGTCAGATGTAGGTATACAATTTCGTTCGTTCGTAACCTGATCACTACAGACACAAACCTTACGTGCTAATCAATGATATGGAGCTGTATAAAAAAAAACATCCATGATGGCCAAAGTTCTATTTCTCGCACAGGAGAAATCTCATAATTATGGTCATATATAAAAAAATGCGTATAAAATGGAATATGACTATGGACTTTATTAAATTGAATACCCAACTTTAATTTTATATTGAAATAAATATGCACACATTTCGTAATTAATTATGACCTATACACACATGCAACATCAAAGTATAAGATTTCTGCAAACATGTAAATAATTTGTTATGATAGAAAGTTGTTGATTATATGTAAAAGATTACTGACCTGAAGAAGCAAGAATGAGGAAAAAAATATTTTTTATAAATCTAGTCATCTGATACATTCAAATTAAGAAAATTTAAGCACACTCCACAGTTATTTTCACCGCGGTACGTCAATTTAATGCTTCATATCATGTTACATCGCATGTCACTAAAACTGCATAAATTAACTCTATTAATTTAAAAATAGAGCGGGTTTGAGATTAATATTCGTCTACTTTGATAGCATTCTTGTGTCAGTCAACCGCTAGTATGACCACTAATACTTTTTGAATTTTTAATTCTTCTTTGTGAGTTATGTCTAATTCTGTATCATTTTTTTAGTTCTTATATAGTGTACGTAAACTAAATGTTGAACATTTATAAATTAAAACAAGCGAAAATGACCTTCCCAAGCAACTATATTTAAAACTTGCATATTTGATGAAACGCCTATTTATATAATTATATTCAATGGCGTTGTACNCGTCCCAGTGATCAATACATGTTCCTAAATTGTCGTCTCATGATCAAAACATGTGCGTAGAGTGTCGTCCCTTGATCAATACATGTGCGTAGAGTGTCGTCCCAGATTTACATGTCTAGCCCGCAACTTCTTATAAGGGTCGAAACTTTCCATCAAAATAGTTTTTTCCCTGCGAAATACTTTCTTTAAACAAAAACAATACCATAAAAGCGGACATTGTCGTCTCTGAATAATCTGTGCGGACTACACATTGTAATATTGCCCGATTCTTTACGCACAATCATTAAGTCCAGTGTGATCAAATATGTATGTTGAATAAAATAAAAAGTTGTCTCGTGACACTGTTCGCGGGCGCTAGAAATTAATTTGTTTAAGGAAAGTCGCTATGAATGAAATACACATGAAGTAGTGCTATGCACGTGCGCAGTAATGATAAGTGTACTGTTCTGTTTTAAAGGGACCGTCAACCGCGATTGACGAAAAAAAAAAGTTCTAAAATACCCTTTTTTTACAATTATTAGTTTATATTGATCAAAATATCACGACTGGTATATTACATTACTTGAAAAAAAGTTAAGTTTTCTTAACTGGTAGTTACCACAGGTGGTTAGCGTGTGGCTATGATATTTATTAGTGAAAATATCATTGTGAATGATCAATAATCATATTATAACGAAAAATAAACTTTTATCTTTAAAAAATCACTATCAAATATATATATAACAAGGTATCAACTCGAAATCACCCGAAAACAGGGTGCATCGCTTTGAACAGCCATTTCTTCATTAATTTTGCAGCGATGTTCACGATCTCGGTCTTATTCAACGCATAAATGAATTCCTTTCTGGAAATGTACGTGCCTTGCAATATTTTTACAAATACTGTGTCAACTATTAAGAAATAACACGATACGCAACTCGCGTGACCCACTTGACATCGATCAGACCGGATCTAAGACTAGAATCTTCATGGAGTAAAGAGCATTTTCCCTGCAAAGTTCCCGGACCGCGATACCATAATTCAATAAAACGTATGAAAAAAAAAACATTTTTACCGTGCTTGCCGTTGCATTATGCATCAAAACCTAACTGTCCAGTGCCGTTTGAAACCTTCGTTTACATACAGTTCAACTAACTGACATTTTAAACACACGAGTGATTTCATTGGTCCGATGTGAAGATGTGGAATAAGACCGGGTTCATGAAAATCGCTGCAAAATTGATGAAGTAATGGCTGTTCAAAGCGATGCACCCTGTTTTCGGGTGATTTCGATTTGAACACCTTGTTATATATATATATTTGATAGTGAAATTGTTTTTTTCAGAAAAGTTGATGTTTCGTTATAATATGAATATTTGTCATTCAAAATGATGTTTTCACTAAATAATATCATAGCCACACGCTAACCATCTGTGGTAGTTACTTTGTACTTGTACCTAGTAAAATGTATTACCGAATATACTGAAAATATCTATAAATAACGCAAGTAGATAGATCATCATCGTCACGTGGTAAACCCAGGAATGCAAATTGTGCATGTGAAGTGAATAGTATATATGTTGTATATAAAATGATCCATCTTCTTGCGTTATTTATAGTGTGTATATCGTTCTGTCACCTATTTTCGCGTTGTACTTTCTATTTCACATTGCGAAATTTTATTACCGAATATACTGAAAATATGAACTTTTTCAAGTAATTGAATATACCAGTCGTTACATTTCAATCAATATAAACTAATAATTGTAAAAAATACGGTATTTTATATATTTTCTTTTTTCGTCAATCGCGGTTGACGGTCTTTAAGATTCTCATTAAAGTGCGCGATGTTTGCTAGATTGAGATAAAAGCAACTAAATGCGTGCATTAAATATATGCAACATCGTGCATATTTTTTAAGAACTTTTCAATAAACAATTGCTTTCAAATTATTTTAAGTGTAAAAAGTGCGAATATGCATAGATTTTTTAGTATCGACATAAAGAGGACATGTGACCGATGTGACACTTTAATTTGGAGCCAGTGCATTTTCGTTCATAAAATTAACGTCATCTTTAAAGGCTATATCATCATATAAACAAATAACGTTTAAAAGCTTTTAGATTTCGACTTTTATATACACAAAATATTATGTTTGATATCTAAATCAAGTGACATTTAGGCTCATTAAGAGAGACCAATGTCCTCTACGCGAATATTTCTAAATAAACGTTACATAAATCGCTTTTCCACATTAACAAAGTATAATATGTAATTAAATTATTAATATATGTTTAAAGGGTTTACTACATGTTTGACAACTGAGAATAACTAAATCTTTGTCAGACATGTAGTAAACGTAAAATGCGCGTACTTATAAAATGAAAACTCGCGTTACACGAAGGATAATGATGGCATTAAATGTCCACATTTTCGCTTTGGTGTCATTTGCAAGCATTTTCGTGAAGCACAATTATATCCTTCGTCGTGCATTTGTAAGAATGAACTTGTATTACTTAACATTATGGCAGTTTTCTTACAATCATGTTATTATCAGATATTTTTTCTTGAGGTCAGATGTGTTTATTTAACTTTTCAAAAAAAATAATCACCTAAACACTAAATTCTTAGAACGTTTTATTGATACATGCATTCCCTTTTCATTTTGTTCAGCAGCTTGAAATACGTTTGCGAGTAAAGTCTACTTAATTCGAGTAAAACACCAGAAAGCGTAAAAACAACGGCTAAGTCTCAGCCTTTGTTTAACATTGTCTGCTATTGTCTACTATTTTGAATTGTTTTCGTGGTAAAGTATACACAGGTTTGGATGTATTTTGTTTTGAGTTGTTTGTCACTTTAAAAGCTAATAATTATATATAAATCATTGAGATCAATATACATTGTCTTTTTATTTACAATTGCAAAGTAAAAAAAACAACAACAAAATAACGAAGCATAAGTTGCGCTCAAATATATATTTTTATATATGAATATGATAGTGTTCAGTTTTAAGAAATAATTCAGAACATTTTGATAAAGAAAGGCAAACTTTTCAACTCATAGAATAAGGACCTGAACATTGTTTTTTACACATTAAAGGATATGTGCACCTTTCATTTCGGTGCAAAAAATAGAAGAAAAACATTATTTTAACTTCAAAACCACCCTTTAAGTTACAGATCAGTTGTAAAATGGATTTGGCTTCAATACCAGTTCATAAAAACATATCATATAGCATATTGAATAGTTTATAATCTTTGTTTACCATAATATCACTGCGCAACAATTACGTTTAGACTCAATATATATGTAAAAATATGTTATTGAAGATAAACATATTGCTCACAGTTTGAAAAAATTCACCCGTATCAATACACTGACAGGATATGAACATAGTTGTTTTCCATAACATGTATCACTACATTCAAAAGTACACCAATACATACGCTTAGTAATATATCCACGAAAACATCCACACGGCTAGGTATTAAAATGTTAAAAGCGACAGCTTCACCAACATTAATAAACAGGTAAAATCATTGATATCGATAACTGTGTCATTAAATTCACAGTGTCGATATTGACAAATCCCTAACATTCAAAGATTAAAACAGTGTTTACAAAAAGTCATGTACTAATTAATAGAGCTAAAAAATCCGGGTGGCAGAAGTCATTCGCGTATGTAATTGAACAGTTAAATGAAATATCAAATTTAACGGTATCATTCAGTTTCGCAGCGAAAAAACTGCAACTATAAATTAACAAGGAAAATATTGGTATAAGTAATGTGAAAGCGACAGCAGTACTAACTCTACCAATACACGGAAAGAAACACTCATCATTTGAATAAGCAAGCTAATACATAGCGAAAGTTACACTCACGTTATCAAACAATGTACACATCATTAAACATTTTAATAACGTGGTTTGACACCGCTCTAGTCCCAAAGCGA
>VMBQ01006796.1:31014-47289 GCA_007657795.1 Dreissena rostriformis | reverse complement strand
TCAAACATTATTTTAAATTCATCATTTTCATATCTCTCTAAAAAATGTATAACATCTTCATCTGGAGTAAAAAATGTGCTGTCTGGGTTGTTAATGCTCTGAAAGTATTGTTTAAATGCATCTATTGTTATATTGGATTTATCTGACACTGTAGATTGTTTTAACAATTTCCAGTATAATTTAGCATTTTTAAATTTAGCCTGTAATAGCTTTTTAGTTTGCCCACGATCATGATCAAGTTTGGATTTTCTTAGACACTTTTTAAATTGCGTTCTGGCATCTATAAAGTTACGTTTATTTTCATCGGTTTTATCATTCCTAAACATGTTTAAAAATCTGTAAAAGTTGTTTCTCTTTTCTGCACATTCCGCGTTAAACCAATCTTTGTTAGTATACACATTAGTTAACTGACTCTGTACTTTCATTTTCCGTTTAAATAGAGGAGAGATTAATGCGTCAAAAGAATCACTGAATTGCCCTATGCATGTATCAATGTCATTTGCTGTACTACATGTATTCAAATCATTAACCCATGCATTCAATTTGCCAGTAAATGCTTCAGACGATAAAAGTTCATTATATGTATCTTTATGTTCACATTTCCAAACATAAGAACATGTATGATCCGTTTTATTGCTGCAATTTATATCAGTTCGACTATTTGTATTAAACGTCAAAGAAAAATCTATCAAACAATGGTCGGATAAAATATTCGGTTCATGGACACTAAATGTACTTATATATTCAAATAACATTGGTGTTGCTAAAACATAATCAACTACGCTGGAACCTGATTTGCCAACATACGTATAATTACCCTCTGCATCGCTGCCCACTTTACCGTTTAAAATACGAAGACCGGTTTGTTTACACAAATCTAATAGACACATTCCGTTATATGTACGAGCCATGTTGGAGCGATATGATGATGTCTTTAAACGTTATCATGAAAATGTAAGTGAATCAAAAAGATTTTGTACTGGTAAAACTATTCAAATTGTTCAAACATAATAGGTAATCGAAACTGCATATTCATTCTAAATTATTTAGTGCATTATAAGTATTTCATGCAAAAAATGCATTCTTAAAACAGATGGTTTAATGGCGGTTTGTAACTCGTTGTATATGCACCAAATCACGTAATCGCCTGTATGAAATTAGCATCGAATGATATAAGAGAGTATGGTTGCAAGTGAAAATGGAACATGGCATAAGATTCTGAAAAAAAAATGTATAAGCAACAAAAGTAGATGCGAACTTATTATAATTAAAAATAACAACAGATGGACGGGTTGAAATATACGTAAGTCTTATGTTAGTCACGGAACAACAATGGTAGCCAACTTTTTTTGTTTTAATGCAGTTATCCTCTTTCAGATTAGAGAGGCACTTAAAGACCATTGCATTGAATCACGTGTTGTTTTATTCTCACGTTGATGTGTACTTTATCTTTTTTTTCTTGCGTAAAAGCTTCCAAAACATAGAATACGTTATAAACCTGTAGGTATAAACGTCATCTCACAATTTGATCAAAGGCTTTTTATTTATATGCACATAATAAACATTTGAAATATGTGTTTTGCTTTCCCTGTCTTACTTTCATAAACGAAGTCGTCTGTTAACTAAAGTATGCGCTAAAATTCCAGAGGCAGTATACCATAAACAGGTGGGTGTTAAATAAGATTTCGCAACAGAGCATATAATCCCCGAATTGTCTGACGCGTTTTATATTTTACATACAAGGCTTTATCGTTGTTCAGATTCCAATTATAATAGTACATTTCTTGCTTATTAGTATATTATAGAAATTATGAATACACACCATTGGACTCATAGGATCAACGATTCTTCCTGCATCACACGAGGATGATCTCAATGCAAAAAACATATGATGCTTTGTGTTTTAATTTTTTGTTTATAAAGACGAGATGTAGTTGAAATTCGTTTTGATTTCTTTGTATCTTGCCTCAGAAAGCTACGGTTATGTTGCTCTAGTCTGTGTTTAGTAATTGTAATTTTTTATTTTGAATGGTGATGGCATGAGTTTTTTTTTAAGTTTACTTGAATATTAAATGAATAATTCTGGGCCAAGTGTGAGGTTTGGAGCTATTTCAAACCGGTTTAAATCCGCACTGGTTTTGCATTGACCGGTTCAATGTGGTGACCACAGTTTTGTTCACTTTTGTGCGTTTGTCAGGTACATGTGTGTTAAGTCTAATGCATTTGTTTTGTGTCTCACTGTTTTGGCAATTGGTTCCTTGCTATAAATAATGGACCATATTGTATAAACAGGGTTTTATCTCCTGGTGGTGGATCTGAAGTGATTGGTTATTAGATATTTAGTGTAAAATAACCGGTATACCGTGTCAATACGCAAAGTGACGCAAACCCTGTGTTTTTCTTTATATTGTTTAACTATCCGTGTGTATTATAAGTCACATCAGCAGCCCTCCATTGTTTATAAGAATGTTTTAATCATTGAAAATGAAGGTCGTGGTTCGGAATGTTAATATAACATTTAGTCAAAAAGGGAAATAATAAACAAAATAAGTACAACTCGTGTCTCAAAGGTATTTTCAATGGAATCATGTCTTTGACTTTAAGATTGTTGACAAAACAAGGACAAAATACCATGATACAACTATTACTCAAACGCGGGGGATGGCTCAGACAAACGGTATTTTACAAAAAAATATAATTGCATTCGATACGTACGGGTCATTTCTTACAACGACCCTTGTCGCCAATATTTTCGGAGAATGTCATTTTCAGTTAATTGCCAGAGTGATTACGCAAAAAAAGACTTCAAACTCTCTTTTAATATGAGTTAGTAACTCTCTGGTATAAAGTAACTTTATAGCATTTTCCTTTATTCACTATTCATTATTATTGTCAAAATCTGAATATCGAACACGCCTTCATCCAATTTGATGATTAACAAAACGATATCCGGCTCGGAAGAAGTAATCATCAAATTATGAACCTGGTCTACTTACCATTCCATTTGACACAGTCTGGTACTTTTACTACCATTATAGTATACCCAAATTACGGCTTACAGATTAAAGAGGGTATACGAAAGACGTTGACAATTTTAATACAAGTATATTCAATATGAAATAAAACACGCCATTGAAAAAGAAAAGATCGATACGATTTAATAAATTTAAATAAAACTTGATTTTATTGATCAATTGATCTGATTTCCCACAAAGAATTTTGTCATTTACAATGTATCAAGATATTAATTGTACACACATATAATTGAAAGCGTTACTGGAATTACAAAAAAAGTATATTCCATTATTCAACTTCGAATAAGTGCGTTCGATATTGTTTCAGGAAAAGTGATCGCTCCGAAGATCTTACACTGAAAAAGCACAAGTTGAAAATTATTATATACGTCCTTCGATAGCAATAAATATATGCAGTCTGTTTGTATGCAGCACTTCGTGCTTAAATCAGAGAACATGCACCTATCTTCTAAAATATGTGAGTGAATCACAAGCGTTGTTTTAGCTTTGATGTTGAATTACTTTCTCAAAATGTTTTTCTCGTGTTCGCTCGCACCTTAAAAGGGGACTGTACGATTTTGTCAAATATTTATGAATTTATATAAAATGTGTAAAAAACTTATTATACATATATTTCAATATAAATTTATATAAAAGTTAAGAAGAAAATGTGCCGAAAAATGCGAAATAAGCCAGATATTTAATTCTGAAATCGAAAAAGGCTTCCAGCCGAATTCGCCAGCATATATATAATGCATGTACAATGTAAATGTAAATTTAGTTTTAGTGCAGATTCGTTCATACGACACAAAGACACAATTTTGTTTTCTAACAAATACGAGTAAAAGTGTCGGCATCGGCTTTAACCAGCGCTTACTTTTCTTTGCTGCAGATTAAGAAATTCGTCTTCAATGTATAATTTTCATTGTCTATTTTGTTTCATCGTAACATAATTTTATTAGTATATTAAATTTTAACACATATAAAAATCGTACAGTCTCCCTTTAACATCGTTTTCGTGTTCAACTGGTATGTATAAACGTCGTCTTACCATCAAAGGATTCTTATCGATATACAAATAATTAACATTTCAAAAAAAAAAAAATGTGTTGTTATACATGTCCCGCCGCAGATTTGTTTCTGTACACCGCCGGAAAAAAGCTACTCTGTAAACTAAACGCATGTGCTAAAATGTCCGCTGCGATTGATACTTTCGGAAAAAAATAATAAACAGGTGGAGGCTCGATTCGATTGGCACACGTTGGAAACTAAAATACCAAAGCAATCGACTGTGAATGAAACCCCACTGAAAAAAAATGGAATACCAAATAAATTTACTTTCACACTGTCACAGTTTTTTTCCAACGTGGAATGTCAATAAAAACGAGCCTTATTGTTGTTATTGACAAGCACTAGTTTTTTTCCAATCCACAACAGAACTGACAATGTATTTGCTGTGTAGTAGTGGTTAAATGGCCTTTATCATAATAGCTTTAATAAAATAATTAGCATTATGCTCGTTTAACTATCGTTTAAAACATGTCATGCCATTTGAATTGCCATGTTTAATAGGTTTTAAAACACTTCACCAAATGCATAAAAGTAAAAGAAAACGGAAATATGAACTATTGGTTGATTATATTGTCGTGTTTTTACAACCGAGAATCAGCGATCTTGTAACAACAGATATAATCAAAGTACTGAAAGTACCGGTGGGGCGATTTTGCTGGATTTTTTAAAACCATGCACTTCACATTGAAAACTTTAAATTGCTTTAATTTGATAAAATTTGCATTAAATATATTCAAATGATTCATCAGAGGTACCAACACAATTCTGCAACAGCAAAAAATATTTTCGGAGAGGATAGGGTGGGGTGGCTTTTTATCTGCAATATGGGCAAAAAGTATACTATTTCAGTGGAATGTGACCAATATTCGACCCCAAAACCGTCAAATTGAGGTCATAAAAATGATAAGACTTTAAGAGGTTTTCTTGCTATTTAAAAAAGGCCATAGAACGGACCCGATCCCAAACCAAACGGACCCGATCCCAAAAAACGGGTTTTCCCAATCAGCAATTATAACGTTTTTCAATATTAGAAGAAATAAAGTATTTAAAAAACATTATCGTTCGTGGGTCTTCATGGAAGGTGTATACAGCGACGAGTACTTTGTCCCCATGACACATGTTCAACTGGTCACGTGATAATGTTTGTGCGCATTAATACTAATACCATGCGATCGGAGCTATTTTGCTTCCGAATGCATACTCTGGATGCAAAGATAGGTTAATTGCAGTAACGGACTTTATTATGCAATTGATTCTTCGGTATACGTATATTATGTTACCAATGGTGCGAATTGCAGAAGGCAATCGCCCCAAAACAACTATGTGCGGACCCAAAAAGGTATCCGTACATCAGCGTATAACATAGTTTCAACAACAATTACAAATAACCCATCAGTAGCTTTAAGGTCCCATTCAACAGAAACTTATCGAGACATTGTATATTGGCAATATTTTAAATGAGTGTTTAGGGTGTCAATTCGAACTAATTTTATTTACTGTAAGACACTAAACAAGATTTATATTCGAAACGGTTTAAACGAACGAAATGAAGTTGTACATAACATGCGGATTCGATCCAGTTGCTTTATTTTTATTTTGACCCGTAAGATGCCCATTACGAACAATTTCTGATGATACATATTTACTGACATACCTCTAGACTGCTCTTTAAGATATTAATGCATACATCTGGTAACGCAATTGTTTTTTTCTTATTTCAATATACATCTGAGCAATAAAAAAGAACAAGGTCAAGACATTAAGTACCAAGTTTTTACAAGATGGACAATTGATACCCCATTACATTTCTGCAGGTAAGGTGTCTATTATGATTGTCAATAAAGCAAACTTTGTAAAGTAAGTAACACGAATCTCTTCTTGTGGTTTGTGAACCAGGCAGAATCGGAAACAAAAAAGTGAGCACTTATTTGATAAAACATTATTGTACCGCACACACCTTTTGGGAATTTACGATAACAATGTTAATCTCTTACAATTAATTACGAGCAATCATTCAATCGCGCTTGCGGTTGCTTTGAAGTGGATGATTGTTGTTTTAGTACGAATGTGAAACAAGACAGAGTTCGATTTATTTGCATATAATTTAAACTTAAGATTTTGAACATTGGAAATATCCATGGTGCAAAGACATTTTTCTAAAATATATAAAATAGCAAGCAAGTATTGTTAAAGTATCACATTGAAACTGTAAATGAATCCAATTCCTCATCCTTGACTATTGACAGAGGTTTAATTGTTCCTATGCCTAAAACAGTTTTTGCCTGTGTTGTTTATAATATAACTACATGTTTGACTTAGATATGTGTTGGACAAACCAATACAAAAATCAACATCGTGTTAAACTTAACAGAACCTTTTACATTCATGAACAAATACAACTCAAAAGAAACTAGCATACTCTTATGCGTATGTTTTAATTCTAATACGGAATATAGTTGTTCTAGTGTATGCCTTAGATTTGAAAAATCGTGGAATTTGTTTTAATTATCATACAACTAGTAAATTGTAATATAAATTTATTTGCGTTTGCTGCGTCATTTAAACAGTTTGATAGGTAAGAGTGATTGATCCAAATTACTTTGCAATATTTTTATAATATAAACGCGCGAAAATAGTTCGTACAATGATTCTTAATAATTCAGATAAGTGCCTGAATGTAATGGAAAAGACTTGTTTACATTTTTTCTATAACTGTCTTACAACTTGTGTACTAAATTTAAACAAATGATATATACAACATGAAAAATAAAACAGTAAATCAAAAGGATAATTGAATAAAATTCCATGATTTGCAAGTGGCTTTGTTAAAGTTTAACTGACTGTAAGATACGATAACCTTATGCATACTTAATAATAAATACCGACATTTATTTAGAGATTATGCTCGATAGATGATTGTGTTGTGATCGAAGGGTTGAAGGATCGGAAGCGTTTAAATGATCGGTGATAAACATATTGAAGGTTTGTTCCATTGGGATTTGTTCCGCGATTATAATAATTAGCTATAACTGTTAGTGTGTAGGTGTAAAGGCCGCGAATTGCGGGACGTACGATTTTTATCAACATGTATTAACAAAATTAATTTCATGGATATAACGGGCTAACTGGACCAGCCATTTAGCATTGTACCGACACTGTGTCGTCATATGTTAGTTTATTGTTATTACCATAGTAATTATTATTTTATAAGAAAAGTAACGTTTAACATTTTTGTAACAAGAAATTCGTGTTTAAATGAAATACTGTACACATTTATTTTAGAAAAAATCTGTTACAGGTGGTTGCAAATATGAGTGGACAAATATACAAAGTCTTCGTGGTAAACACGTTTGACCTTATAGTCCGGTACCTTTTTAATCAAGTGTATTTCTGCTCTACGTTCTTCTCTTTTCAAATAAGAAGCGCAGCCGGTAAGGTAATAAAAAGCTCATGCACTCGTCAATTACATGTCTACAATACCCTTACAAAAACGCATGTTCGAATGATAGAAGAATCATTCGATTTTGTCAACAATGAAAATGAGCTTTGCATGTTACAGGCTTATCACAACTGGATATTAATATTGCAGCGATTATTTGTCATTATTTTCAGAGGCTGAACGCTTGATCCGTGCTAATTATGAACATTCAATCGTCGCGGCTAATTAGAAGATACGAAGATATGACTTCTTTGAAACATGAGCCATTCCGGTGTAAACAATTACTAGTTATGTTTCACTTAAACGACATGTTATTCCAAGAAAATGTTTAAGTCATATAATCGCCTTTACTAAATCTGGACGATTATAACAATAAGCCTTTTTTGCTTTTCCTTTTAATTGTGAACAACATGCCTTCTCATATACGACCCACGCGATTACTACGAGTTCGCAGCTTACTTTGCGCCAAATTTGTGTACACTTGAGCATCGCTCTAAAACGGGGATTAATGCATGTGGGTAAAGTGTTGTACCATAATCGCTCGTGCAGTCCGCACTGGCTCACCAGGGACGATACTTTCCGCATAGATAGGATTTTCGTTTAGAAGAGACGCATTGAAATAAAAAATTCCATATAAGCGGAAAGTTTCGTCTCTGCTTTTTCTGTGCGGACTACACAGGGTAATCTGGGACGACACTTTATGCACATGATAAAAGCCCCGTTTTACCAGAGCGCGACTCATATGCATAATATCAAGTCTTGAAGAAGATGTGCATAGATGAATAATACATTTAAGTCGATACTAAGGTATTAATTTGGTATTAAGATCAGCGGTTTTACTTTTTCGACGTCATGGTCTTATTTGTATGAAAACAATTGACCACTTAAATGTGTGAAGAGGGACATTTTTCCGCGCGTTTAATAATTTAAATTAAAATGATAATTTTAACACGAGAAAAATTGTATGTGATATACGGGTACCTTGTTTAAAATACCAAAGTAAGACTCTTCCGCAATTATTAAATAAATGTATGCCTATGAAGTAAAAAAAATAATATTAGAATACGATAGTGATATCTATAACCAATTATATGATAACTACACAGTCGTCGAATAGCCTGACAAAATGAGCATCGTTCTCGGAAAACTGGTCATAATGCATGTGCGTAAAGTGTCGTAACAGATTAGCATGTGAACTACAAACACGATTATCTGGGATAACACTTTCCGCTTATCTGGAATTTGTAAAGGAGGTATTTTCGAAACAAAAATCCAGAGAAGGTGAAAAGTGCTTGACCTGATAAGCCTATGCCGACTGAACAAGATAATCTGTTATGCAACTTTGCGCACATGCATTAAGCCTTGTTTTCCCAGAACGCGGCTCATATTAGGACTTATTGCTTCATTGTATCGAACTATTCTCGCAATTCTATAAAACACACGCTAGTCAACGCTCAAGTCACTGTCCGACGAAGTTGTAGACCTAAAAGCTCGACCAATGCGAAACAATCTAATATTCTTCAATTTTGAAGAGGAAAACCATCAAACGTTCGGGGTTCTTTAACACTGAACTCCTTCAAAAAGGCACTGAAAACTCACATNTAATTAACAAGAACATACCCACACACAGAGCTGTCAATCCCTCCTCCTGTTTTACCATTTCCGCATTGTCATCATCGAAGTTCAAGGACATGTTTTGGGCGTTTTCTTCCGAGGCAATGGAATCATCAGGCTGTGTGTCAGTTTCAATGACGTGGAAGTCTGAACAGTCAAAAGAAAAACAAAAATGAGTCCCACTCTGGTAAAATTTCAAGTCAACAAAAATTAATGAATCTATAGTAATAAATATACAGGTGTGCATCAAACATTTGAAAAACATGTAGTTAATAGAGTAATAGTTCAAGTACAAATATTTAGTAGTTGTGAACAAAACAAAATCATAATTTTAAACACCTTCATCAATGTCAGCATTTTCTTTAACATTATCCAGATTACCAACTGCCTCCTCATCCTCAGTGACACTCTTATACAAAGTTTCAAAATTCTCCGGAATTCTGGGCGACAATTTTAACGATTCCAGTGGGTCATGGGCTTTCACATCGTGTACATCTTTATCATCGCTTAAAGAAGTAGTTGCAAAATTCATGCCGCCATCAAACTGTTCAGCCTTGGCGTCCATGGTTTTTAACCCTACAAACTCTTTATCTGACTCAGCAGTCGTTGTTTTGACATGATTTGTATCAATAGGCATTTCATGATGTGATTCATCCCCCTTGTCCGGTTGGCTTCCTCTGTCTCGTTCGTATATAATGGCCTCTTGGGCTTTTTCAGGCATGGCAGACTCAAATTCTGAACCTAGATCTCTTTTGGATGGCTTTGGTGGAATGATATCTGAGTCTGCAACAGAACAAACAAACTATTTTAACTTTGCTTTGGGAGAACAGGGCTTAATTCATATGCGTAAAGTGCTGACCCAGATTAGCCTGTGCAATATGCACAGGCTTATCAGGGACGACACTTTCCGTTTTTATTGTATTTTTCATTTTAAGGAAGTCACTTCTTAGCAAAAAATCCAGTTTAGGCTGAAAGTGACGTCCCTGATTAGGCTGTGCAAACTGCACAGGCTAATCTGGGACAACACTTTACCCACATGCATTAAGCCCCGTTTTCCCAGAGCGTGCCTTATTTTATCACACTCTTAATGTTATTTCCTCTGTTATACAACTATTATGAATATTCTCATCTTAAATGTTTTTTGATAACATTTTGCGCATTTTCAACTGATACTTTTTATTTGTATAGCAAATTTCATGATGTTATTTTATATAAGTGAAATGACAGCGTCAATGTCTAAAATCTGTATGTCTGGTCCAAAAACAATTTTAGAAATTATCATCATGTTTAAATGAAATTAGATTTTTTTAATCATTTAAAATCATAACTATGGTTTAAAATATCTGACACTCATAACTTCATAGCATATTATATTAAACTTGCCAACTAATAAAGTCATGACAGCTTGCTATGTAAGAAAATTCTCTAATTCATTAAAAAAACAAAACAAAAAAAAAACCAAAAAAAAACGGTCAGATCCTATATATTATGGGTAAGTTATTCCAGTTTCCGTAAACAATACTGAATTTAATTTACTTCTTCAGCATTATAATCTAGACACTCAATAAAATAATTATTATTTGGTTCATTATAACTTTGTGTAATGCTAGGCACAATTTGAGTAAATACCAAAACAAACTTATTATGTAACAGTTCTCTAAACTGCCTACGCCAATGAACAGAATACATAAAAATAACATATACAAACTGCATTCCCCCTCCCCCAAAGATTCGCTGAGGTCTATCATGTTGATAAAATGTTTATATGAAAATTTGAGTGTTTGTTGTTTCCTAAAGCTTTCAAAAGTGTTTAATTCATTTAAAACCTTGAATAAATGTGAGGTATATTTTAAGAAATAGTAAAAACATCACTTCCAGCCTTCAGGTCTTTTACTGACCTCACATTTAGCCCTAAAACAAATAGCCGACCTAAGCCTTTGCTTTGATTTTCTAAATTTGGAGGACTAGCTGGTTGGTCACTTTAAGGCAGGGGTGTGAATGAAGAACCACCGCAGGGGAGGAAAACGCCCCCCCTTTAAGGGTTCAACTTACCTCTTTATTTGTATACAGATCAAGCAAAGTTAATAACATTTGTAAAATTAGGCATTGAAAGGAAGGAAATCAGCTGGAAGGAGGAGAATTCGCACACCTGTAAAGGCTGGAATGTCCTCCATGGTGTTTAGTATTTCTTAAGATGAGATCATGTACCTGCATTTCCTGAAAACCCCATCTTAATAGGAGTGCTAGTGGAGGGTACAGCGTCCCCTTCGAGTGCCCTCATCAGCCCAACCCGCCACCTCAGTCCTGGGGCACCATCGGGCTGCGTCCACGGCAGGTTGAAGTAGAACGACATCCGCACATGGTTGATGTACGTGAAGGCGGCGGGGTGGGCGAGCAAAAGGAAGTTACAGATCTCGGTGATCAGGTGGCCGTCTGGCGGAGAGCCTGACAGGTTCTGGATGATGGAGATCACGTGACCACTCACCGAGATGGGAAGGGCATGAAATCCCTCCTGTATGCGCTCCTGCAATGTTACAGATCATGTCATCATTTGCGTTATGTCATCTTTTCCATGAAATCCGCTTTTTTGTCGGAAATAAAATTGAGCCTTGCTCTGGAAAAAACTGGTTTAAGGCATGTGCGTTAAGTGTCGTCCAAGATTAGCCTGTGCAGTCTGCACAGGCTAATCAGGGACAACACTTTCCGCCTAAACTGGTTTTTTGCTAAGAAGATACTTTCTTTTAACCAAAAATACAATAAAACCGGAAACTGTTATTTGTTGGAAATAAAATTAAGCCTTGCACTGGACAAAACTGGTTTAATGCATGTGCGTAAATTGTCGTCCAAGATGAGCCTGTGCAGACTGCACAGGCTTATCTGGGACAACATTTTAAGCAAATGCATTAACTCCCGTTTCCGGAGAGTGAGGCTCATTCATTTTACATCCGCTATTGTACATTGACACTGAATTATTGAATTGACAATTGATAAGTGCTGAAGCATGAATGTCAGAAATTTGAAATGTAATTCCTGTGCAAATAAATGAGCCTCATTCTGGGAAAACTGGGCTTAATGCATGTGCGTTAAGTGTCGTCCCTGATTAGCCTGTGCATACGGCAGAGGCTAATCTGGGACAACACTTCCCGCTTTTATGAAATATTTTGTTTAAAGCAAGTCTCTTTTTTAAATGAAAATCCAATTGTAGCTGGAAAGTGCACATGCATTAAGCCCTGTTTTCCCATTATGAGGTTGAAATGATTGAACATTACCTGGTATATCTTGAAGATTTTGCTCACAATATTTATTGCCACAAATTGCTTGACGTTATACTCTTGATATGGGTGCTCTTCAGAAACCAAGTTTGCCAGAGCCGCGAACACAACTTCCATGACCCCTTTGGACCCCATAAACCCCGCGCTTGACTCCCAGATTCTCCAGTCTAGTATTAGATGTTCTATGATGGAGACGTCACGTATCACGGTGTCCGTTCGAGGCTTAAGAGCGAGGTCTGTAGTGGATAACGTGGTTTTGAATAAGGTCTCCGTCGTAGCTGTGTCAAACAACACCTGTAGCATGTAACATAGTTTAATGAGTGTCATTATGACTGTGTTCATATGATGTACATAAATATCTCACTAGTTTAGTGACAAGTTTAATTCTGATACCTGGGCAAAAAGAATAGTTTGTCTTTGCTTTGATTAATTACACTTAATGTGATGAAATATATAAAGCTTCAACTTAATTGCTCCAGAAATGAGGAAGTTTATTCAACGACTAATTTAATTTTGATATTCTATTAACATTTAATGCTGACTGTGTGACCGACTGATAAACCGACCTACGAAGTGACTCCAATTTACCCGTTCCCTAACCTGATTTGTGAGGTATAAATGAGCCGGCCTCTGGGAAAAACCCCGCTTAACCCTTTGAGCGCTGGAACCGGATTTTGAAGGCCTATGCAAACAGTTTGGATCCAGATGAGACGCCACAGAACGTGGCGTCTCATCAGGATCCAAACTGTTTGCTATTCTGATAGTATTCTTTGAAAAAAATCGAAGAAAATGCTAATTTTTGAAAATTCAGCAGACGATATTTTAGCAGACAACAAATTTCCCAGCATGCAAAGGGTTAATGCATGTTTGTAAAGTAACATCCCAGATAAGTCTGAGCAGTCCAAACAAACTAATCTGGAAAGACACATTCTGCTTAAACTGAATTTTCATTTAAAAGTGATTTCATTTAAACAAAAAATTCCAATAAAGCCGAAAGTGTCGTCCGGGATTAGCCTGAGTGGACTGCACAGGCTAATCTAGGACACCACTTTACAAACATGCATTAAAGCCCAGTTTTCCCGGAACGCTGCTCAACTATAATCAAAGCACACTGCAGACTGGTGTTCATTTTTACACAGAGATTTGAAAACTGGGCTTTATGCGGACTGCACAGGCTAATCTTGAGCAACACTTTATGCACATGAATTGCACTCTGCACTACACCCACCTTCAATATGAGCAGACCGGGCACACTGCGTGAGCTTGTGAGCACCTTACACAGGAGGTCATGGCCCTGCAGACTGGTGTACTCCTGGTGGAGGTGGGAAGAGTGCTGGATCACAGACAACAGGATCCTCAGTACCTCCGCCTGGGCTTGCTCAACCGGCGTCGGCGCTAACTGGAGGCCTGGGAATGAGTCCGGGCACTTTTCGTACACCTGAATAGCAGGTAAATATTAACGTATTAGCTGAATTTGAAAACATGATCAAATTTAAAAAAAGTTTTATTAACTATGGGTAATATTTTTTGCATAAGGATAACAGAGACAATATTCATGTGCTGAATTTATAAATAAGATCCCATGACCAAAGTTTAATAAACTCTGGACAATTTTAATGTACCAGAATAAAACATAAAATTCTCATACAACCTTATTTACATGAATCTAAACCCACAAACAAAATCACTTGATTAAAGAAATAAAATAAATCATGACCTGGAAATTGCCCGATGTTATACTGAAAATGTAATATAATCACATAAGCATTTGTATAACTTAGTTACCTTGGCAACCAGGAACAAAAATGATGCAATTCCCCCAGATCCATCTACTGCTTTCTCCAGATCTGTGAAACAGTTGCTATGGAGATGACCTTGACACACCGGGGTCACGACCTTGGCCTGCTGAGTCAGCATGGGGTCATTTGAGGTCAACTGGTTGACAGGCAGTTCATGTTTGCCAATGGTTTGGTAGTCGAAGAAAAGCGCTGGACCCTTTCTTGGGTCGTAGGAGAAAAGTAAATATTGCTGAAATGTTTAGGAAAAAAATATCATTTTATGACACATTCTTACCCTTGTACATTTTTTTTATGTTACCTAAACGGCCTTTAGAATTTTACAATAATTAATAAAAATCGATAAAAATGACTACAAACCCTAAACAAATTGCTGTATATATAATATGACATTACGGTAACTGTGTATTAGTAGCATATTAATGACAAATAATATCTTCAAAAATTAGTTCAAATTTCATAACTTGGTAATAGTAAGAGCTGCTACATTATGCAGCCTTCTTCACAAGCGGTCATAAAAAGGGGCATAATTCTGCTAAATTGCAGGTCAGAGACAAGGAACTTGGTCAGTGACCTCTAACAATAACAACAAACACACAAGTGGAGTTCAAGTGAAAACCCGTAGTAAAAACATTGATACTGAGATGTATAACATCAATCTTACAAACATCATTACCCTAAAGCCAACTAGGACAAAATGATAAGCAGTATAGCTCGGACTATTCTGTGAACAGTCTAGCTAATTATATAGATAAATTTGAATTTACTCGTAAATCTCTGAGGTCCATGGCATGGTTTTGTGCAAGCTTCTCGTACGGGATCCTGGAATGTGCCACCACATTCTTGAGAAGGTGTGGGGCGTACGATCCACGCACAGGGCTGGAGTCACACTTCAATGTGCTGCGGTTGTTTGGTCCCAGTGTGTACAGGTGAAACAGGGCATCCTTCGGAAATGAGGCACCTGTATATAGAATACCGATCTTGGAAATGTGCAATCCATCACAGGTCAATTTAAACACATGGTTGTTAAGAAGCCCGTATTATTGAACATCCTATGACAAATTTAAGTTTTATTGCAATTTTTGCTGAAAAGTAATTAGCATCAATATGCAATAAGCACAAAGCTTTTTCTTAAGCTAATTACAATTTTTTATTTGGTTTCTTTTAATTAACAAAATCAGCTCGAACAGACGACAACAAAATCTTTGTGTAGAAAATGAACAAAGACATGTTAACAACCTTTGAACAACATCATCTGGCCAATACTCCAGTGTCCCAACTGTGAAATATGGGGGTCGGACACAACATGGCCGACACAGAGGAACGCTGGCAGCTGCCCGGACTTGTGGCGTGAACGGATTGCAGCAAATGGATGATCCAACACAAAACTGTGACTCTGCCAGCCATCCAACAGTAGGTTGACCTGGCAAAAAGGTAAGATGAGCCAAGGTCTGGGAAAATGGGCTTTATACATATGCATAAAGTGTGGTCCCTGATTACCCTGTGCAGTCCGCACAGGCTAAATAGGGACAACACTTTCCGCCTAGAATGGAGTTTTGTTTAGAAGAAACTACCTTTAACAAAGAATTTCATAAAAGCATAAAGTGTCGTCCCTGATAAGCCTGTGTGGACTGCACAGGCTTATTTCGGACAACACTTTACGGATATGCATTAAGCCCCAGGTTGCAGACGTACCTTGCCAGTGAGGGTGCTGCCGTCCAGCTCCTCGAGGTAGCTGATCACGAGGTGTTGCCAGGCAACAGGGGAGAGCACTCCAGTCAGCGTGCTCTCCTGAACCACCAGGCCCGTGTCACTGCACTCGCTGGTCAGCCTGCACATATAACAGGGGGGTGGGGATCAAGGGGTGGGGTACAAAACATTTTGAGAAAAAAAAAAAATATTGATGCCCCACTTAAAACTGTGATATGACTTCATTATTTTCCTGAAATAATGTTATTTTTAGGTCTAGCAACATGTTCCTGAAGATTGCATTTAAAATATGTAAAACATAAACAGAAAGGAATAACAAAAATTGACTAATATGGGTAATTATATCATAATATTACACT
>VMBQ01006796.1:6222-22859 GCA_007657795.1 Dreissena rostriformis | reverse complement strand
AGTCCGGACACAGTGGCGCCGTTGAAAATGCACTAATTGACCCTATGACCTAGTTTTTGACCCGGCATGACCCATATTCGAACTTGGCCTATATATCAACTAGATGCAACTGCTGACCAAGTTTGGTGAAGATCGGATGAATACAATTTGAAATAGAGTCCGGACAAAGTGGCCCCTTTGAAAATGCACTTATTGACCCTATGACCTAGTTTTTGACCCGGCATGACCCATATTCGAACTTGGCCTAGATATCAACTAGATGCAACTGCTGACCAAGTTTGGTGAAGATCGGATGAATACAATTTGAATTAGAGTCCGGACAAAGTGATGCCTTCCGCCCGCCGCCCGCCCGCCGCCCGCCGCCCGCCGCCCGCCGCCCGCCCGCCAAGGGGTTTCACATAATACGTCCCGTATTTTATACGGGCGTATAAAAAGTATTTGAAGTTTGAAAGCAATAGCCTTGATACAGTCAAAAAAGGGCCATAATTCTGTCAAAATGTCAGTCATAGTTACATAACTTTGCCCGCCCTGTCTTCTTATGATAGTTAGCCAAGTCTGAAAGCAATAGCTATGATACTTTAGGAGTAAAGTGGACAAAACACAAAATTTAACCAAATTTTCAATTTTCTAAAAATAAAAGGGGCCATAATTCTGTGAAAATGCCAGTCAGAGTTACATTACTTGGCCTGGACAGTCCCCTTATGATAGTTAGTAAGTGTTGCAAGTAAGAAAGCAATAGCTTTAATACTTTAGGAATAAAGTGGACCTAAACACAAAACTTAAGCAAATTTTCAATTTGTAAGTATAAATGGGGCCATAATTCTGTCAAAATGCCAGTCAGAGTTACATAACTTTTCCTGCACAGTCCCCTTATGATAGTTAGTAAGTGTTGCAAGTATGAAAGCAATAGCTTTGATACTTTAGGAGTAAAGTGGACAAAACACAAAACTTAACCAAATTTTCAATTTTCTAAGTATAAAAAGGCGCATAATTCTGTCAAAATGCCAGCCAGAGTTATCTAACTTTGCCTGCCCAGTCCCCTCATGATAGTAAGTAAGTGTACCAAGTTTGAATGCAATAGCTTTGATACTTTATGAGATAAGTGGACCTAAACACAAAACTTAACCGGACGCAGACACCGACGCAGATGCCAATGCTCAGGTGATGACAATAGCTCATAATTTTTTATCAAAAAATAGATGAGCTAAAAGTGAAAATCCCAACCCCGCATTTAACAAGGAATACATGGTAGCATAGATGTGCAGCATTTTAATATGAGTCTAGGCACTGGGAAAACAGGGTTTAATGCATGTGTCTGCACAGGCTAATCGGGCAAGACACTTTAAATAAAGTCTCTTCTTAAAGAAAATTCAGTTGAGGCAGAAAGTGTCTTCTCTGATGAGCCTGTGCGGACTGCACATGCTAATCTTGGACGACACCTTACGCACATGCATTAAGCCCTGTTTACCCAAAGCGCACCTCATATAGAATAAACAGATTTCATAATACTTTACAGTTACAATTAGCACTTTAAGAAGAGCTAAGGCTACCTACCACTAAAGCGATGTTCTTGCTGAAGGAATATGCCAGCAGAGGGATGAACTGAGGCATGGCAGCTGCCATAACCGCATCCAGAATGCTCTTCAACTTTGTGGCATCTAACCTTGGTGGGTGACTGAATCTTTCCAGTACTTGTCGCCAGATTTTCATGTCAGTGACCTAAATACAGTAATGCATACTTGACATAGAAAAAATGATAAAAACAGCATAATGAATCAGTAGTTTAAGTTAAACATATGTTAACACGTACATTTAAATCAATTGCATCACTTAAAACATAAGAAAGTGTAAAAAAAGTACACTTTTGCCTCCATGAAGACATTTACTAGTATAATACATCCAAAAACTAACAAGGCAGAGACAGAAAAGCAAAACAAATAAGATGTCAAGGTTTTACAATGAAAGCGTTTTATATTCATATAACGATATTTTCAGGTATTATGGTTTTAAAAGGTATATAACCACTTCAGACGATGCCTTTTACACTAGGTTTAAAGTGTTCAGTTCGATTGCATTATATTTAACAATAACATTCAGTTGCTTATATTTTTTTTAGGAATTGCATCAGAATTCGGTAGCAAAACAAACATGCATATTTATAGCTAAGTTTCTGAAACTGTATTCAATAAAGAGAACTCACATTCATATCCTGGGAATGAGTTGCAGCCCCTATAGTGCACATCAAGTGCTCTAACAGCGACACCCTCAATAAGAAACTCTCCTGGCATCCATTTTCCAGCTCAGTGTTTGGTTCTCCTTCCATCCCAGAATCCTCAGCTTCAGTGCTACCATGTGACTTTAGCCGACCAATCAGATTGGGGCTCATAACAATATCCAAGGTTTCCAGCAAAAGTGCTTCCGTTTTTGCTATGCACTGCTGTTCTTTAAATTTTGCCACAAATACGTGGCTATGAAGACAAAGTTTCGCACATGTGTTCCAAAGATTTACCAAAACTGGAAGCGAAAATTTTGACAACACAATGCTATCTCTCCGATATCTTCTCTGTGGTGAAATGCGAGAATCGTCAATGTACATGTCACGTTCATTGAAGGACCGTTTTGAGAGTTCGGATATGAAGGCGTCGATTACTCCGCGACCATTATACGGACAAGGGCATGAACTCTGAAGCACTTCCCGAGACCTACGGAACTGATGTTCATCTACAATGACCAGTGCTTCGAAGATTTTCAAAACTGGTGTACGTAAAGTTTCATCTTCCAGAAGCTCACATAGCTTTTGGACACCATTTTTCGAGAGAAAAACCTTGGTTACGCTGTTTGCTTGTAACAAGAAAGGAAGAGCAGACAGGCAATGAACTTGTACCGATTTTAAAATTGTCAACTTTTCAGTCCCTCTGTTTTGGTAGTCACCAGTTGTAGTAACATTTTCATTGTCTTTTAATCCTTCTTTGTTTTCTAGACCTACTTGTTCATGAGTTTTACCGACAGTTTGTTCAATGTTCTTGCTTATAATGGAGGTATCGTTGCTCAGTTCTATGGCATAAATATACAGACTGAAGAACAATTCTGCTTTCAGGTATGGGTTGCCCTTTATTGCTAGGACCAGCAAACGTTTGGCTAAATTAACTGCGAGCGTTTCATTATGCGAGAACAATAATGGCCGTAGCCGCGAAATGGCACTCCATTTTGAAAGCATCTGATGAGAAGTTAATTTAAGATCAATGTTTGCATCGCTTGCGTCAATGCCACTATCCATCTCCTTTTCGGTAACAATCTTTTCACCATCTGTATATCGCGTCATCAGTTCACTTGTCATATACTCATCACAAAATGAGCATAACCCTTCGTGAGGAACAAACGCTTTCCCAGAAAATTGTTTCAATATGATCTTATTGAGCGTTTCTGCACAGTAGGTGGCAACAGCGGGTGAAAATGTTTGCAAGCCAACTACGAAAGCTGACACAATGTCATCTAACTGCATACAGCAGCAAACCCCTGATGAGTTCAAGGTTTTTAAAAGTTCAAGTCGCGTGACCTTGGAATTGACCTTCACAAGTAGGTCAAGGAGAAATCGGGTGCAACCAGCAACAAGGCATATAACTTGATGGCTCTTCTGTGACACGAGACCGGCGTGAGGAAACCTGGGTCGCTGGGATTGCCAAGTGAAATGTTCCAGAGTCTCCGCTGATCGTGTGCCTGCAGCCACCCCAAGGGTATCGTGATGGTGGTCAAAGTATTCCGCATATGAACAACCACTGTGTTTCCTTTTCACACATTTCATGGAATGAACGTAATTTACCCTCACAATCTTTAGCGTATTTAAAAATGTGTTCAGCACACTGATTGGTTCATCTTCCAACCAATTAAAACTTTCATATTTCTCATGTGATTCACTTTTTAACCAATCTCTGACAAGAACACATTTCTTAAACAACTGAAACCCTTTGTTTTCTTCATACTCTTCGACTAGATATAATGCTGTCTGCGTCGAACTTGGATTGAATGGTAAATTCTCAAACATCTGAGTCAAACTGAGGAGAAATCCAATGGCCATATCAGAAACAATATGCATTTCAGTTTTGTGTTGCCTAAGAAGTTCAATAGAAAACACATCCATTTTGAGGATTTCAAAACCACACGTTGACAACAGAATATCTTCAAAGACACGATGACCTCGAAGAACGGAGAGACCATTCTGCTGGCAAGACGCGATTCCTGAGCAAAGTATAATCACTCTCAATAGATACAACTTCAAAATCTGTTTTGCATGTTTTTCCCATTCACCATGTACAGGTATATTCTCCGTGTCCAACAGCTTGGTACACTGCATAAGATCTGGCAAACATGACAAGGATACAAGTTTTCCTCCTTGTTTTTCCGTTAAATCCCTTTCACAGAGCTCCCGTAGGATACTTAATACAAGAACACACAGGTGAAATCCGGAAGTAATCATTTGATCCTGAACGTTAACACTTTTAAGCAAGATAGCCAGATCGTCATCATCATCCGAATCAGAGCCTACTTGATTCTGAACGTTTTTCTCTCCTGCAGACTGCATGCTAGTGTAGCGAAACTTTTTTCGCAACTTCCGAACCTTTTCTTCTTTTTCTGCTTTTTCCTCGTCATCTTCATCATCTGTCTCTTCAGTTTTAGACTCTTTGCTGTCATAGGATTTTCTTTTTGAGAATTTTTTCTTTCCACTAATTGTTTCACTTGGGTTCTTTTCTGAAGTTTGGGATGAATAACTAGAATTTCTTTGTAACTGCTGGGGCTGTTTTTGGGTTGACTGTTGCTTGGAGTTTTTTTTCATCAGAGTATTTTGAAAGCTGGTTGTAATTGGTGAAAGATTTTCATAGGAAGACAGGTCTGAAAACATAAATTACAGGCTGTTGTGTTTATGTTACTGAAAAATCAAATAAATAATACATTTCTAGGACAATATAAATCAATAATGAAATGTCATTTATAATAACCATAGCTACCCATTTTCATTTGTTTTTGTAGAAATACTCGTATAAGTAATTAGATTAACAAAATGACCAATAATCTAAACAAAATTCAAATGGACAGCAATTTATAGACAGTTGCATCAAGAAATCAGGTCATAAAAAGCTGCTGTTTAACCATTAAACCAACTCACTCTGAAAGCTATTTTTATACTGTTTGAGAGATTCCTTGAAAAAGTTATGTGAGTCATTTAATTACTAGAATTTAAAAACATGATTACATTTTGCATTGATTCAAATCTAGCTTAGAAGGGAATGCTTTGCAAACTGCTCCTATCAACTTCAATAAGACTATCTGGAACAAATATTTGCAGCTGATTTCTTCNTGTTTGCAAAGGCCTTCAAAATCCGGTTCCAGCACTCAAAGGGTTAAATACCCGATATCATCATTTGAAGTGCAATAAACATTCTTTAATTTCCAAGTCTAAATCAAGAAAACAAATAACAAAGACCGCATTTCTATGAAAAAACCCTGCACATATACACTGTTATTGTTTTGTTTTTAGTTCTTCTGTTTTTCAACATTCCAGGTCTTGTTTATTGTTGTATGCCTGTTTAGGTTGGAACATTGTTCATACTTTTTAAGCAAGTTTTGTGTCGGGATTAAGAACTACCAAATACAACTGTAGCCTGCCACTAAGGTCACCGTGGCAAAGTGGATATGGATTTGAGTCATGCGAAAATGGGTCTTACGTCAAATGCGACCAGCATAGCTCCAGACCAGCAAAGCGCAGCAGTATGGTCAGGAGCTACCCTGTCCCACATAAACTCAATCAAGGTTTTCGTAGTCTCAATAGCCGACAAAGCAGTTTCTGACCAGACAGTGGATATGTTATCTTTCTAGGAATCAGGGGATCCCGGTTGAGCTTCAAAATCTTGATGTGTTCTCCAGATCTGCTCTTGAGACAACAAGTACTGGTTATAACCCAGACTTGAGAAGGTCTCAATAAGCACAAGTCCTTCAACCCAATCCAGCTAAAATAGGTGTAAATAAACTGTAGCCTTTAGCATAATCAAAGTCCTTACCTATCTCCTGTTCGGAAGAGCTCCTCAGTGGAAATTTCAAACACCATGGCAACAGGGAGACCAGCAGGTTGGAAAAGTCTCGACTGATGGACACATTCTGAAGTTGAAATTTATATGCTACCATTTGTGATTTATTTCATGCCTACAATTTAAAACAGCAATACATGTGTTCATAGTAAACAGATGCCCCCACATTTAGCTTTTTGTTTTCGAATTTGACCTTTGACCTCTTAGTGTGACCTTGACCTTTGAGGTAGAAAGACGGGTGTAACAAGTCACACATTTTCTTCTGATGGTTTAAATGTGTGCCAATTTAAGACCATAAATATATATATGTGAAAGTTTTCACTGAGACAGGAATCTTCAAATTTCCTTTGACCTCAAAGTGAGACCTTTCCCTTTTAGATAGGGAGACACACAATATGTTATCTTATGATGGTTTACATGATTTATATGATGGTGAGCCTATATGTTTTTAAATCCATCAATATATTGCAAGATTATGGCTGTAACAGGTGTATTATGGTTGAATTTTACCTTGCCCTCTCAATGGGACATTGATCTTTAAGGTAGGGAGAAGCAGTGGTCCACGCGGCATGGCGTCTTATTCTGATTAACATTTTTGCCAAATTATTTTAAAATCAATCAATATAGGTCTGAGACAGAAATTCTCAAGCCATTTTATAGCTAAAATTGACCTTTCACCTCAAAGTGTGGGGACAGAAGTTACACGCTACACGCCGTCTTATAATTGTTTACATTTTGCATCCAATTATCTAAAAATCCATCAATATATGGCAAAGTAATGGCTGCATCAGGAATTTTCAGACAGACATTTAGACGCACAGATGGACAGTGAGATGGACAGTGAGACTGCTATATGTGGCGTGTTCTGAGAAAACTAGGCAAAATGCTTGTGCGTAAANGCATTTTGCCCAGTTTTCTCAGAACGCGACACATATGACGTCTTCTTCAAATGAGGGCATAAAATTGATATTTACATGTGTTATTTTTGTGACAACCATTTTTTTCTACAGTGTCCCACATACAATTTTCAGTGCGGATAGTAGAACTTCCAAGCGTACAACTGACGGGTTACTGTAAATTGCTACCATTGTTAGCCAGGTATCATGACAGATATTTCGTTCATCATTTATCCCGAGATTGTAACAATCAATAATAATTCTATCGCTCATTTATTTAATCAGCGATTTTTATCAGTCATTTAAGGTAATCTCACTTTAGAATTTCAGTGGAAGTGTATCAAGGTCATCTAATCAAAACTGCTCATTGTTGGTCTATAATTCATATAATGAATCACTCTTGGTTAGTTTTCGGCAAGTGCTTTATGAAGATAATCTTCATTTTGATGACTTTGATTTAACCTTTGTATCATCTAGTTTAAGACAACACTTTGATGTCTTACAATAACAAAGAAGGCCAAAACTAATGCATGTGTAAGAGAAAACACTGAGAGCGTTACCACCGTTGTAATTACTTTTGCACATAAAATTAAAGTTAGAATTAATGTAGAGACTGTTAATTGTTAAGGCAAGTTTGCAATCATGTGAGAAAACATTGTTAAAATTAAAATAAAGTATCGCATAAATGTCCTTTATGCATTTGCTTTAAAAGTGGTTATGTTTGCTTCTTTGTGTGACCGTGTTAATAATAATTACCAGATTTATGGATTTTATTGTGATGTTGTATATTTTGTTTAACTTAAATGGAAAAGTGTCTTATTTAAATTGTAAATAGTGTATATAAAATATCTACCTAATTAACAATTTTAAACAAGAGTGTTAACAAGGCTAATGTTGACCAATAACCACGGACAAAAGGCGATCACAAAAGTCAACATTAGAAAGTTGTGCCCAGGTGAGCTAAAAATGGCACATTGTGCTCAGGTGAGCTAAAAATGGACAGTATTTCTTGTTCAATCTTTAGGATCTCATGTACAAAGTGAAGAGAGATTAGCCTGTGCAGTCCACACAAGATTTATCAGGGACGACACTTTCTGCCTACACTGGATTTTCATTTAGATGGGACGTCCTTTAAACAAATATTCCATAAAAGCGGTAAATGCTTAAGGGTAAATGCATTATGCCCAGTTTTCCCAGAATGAGGCTCAACTGATTGACTGAGATTGGAATATCAGTGATACAAACATGACCAAGCAACTACGCCATATCCCTTTGCATGCTGGGAAATTTGTCGTCTGCTAAAATGTTGTCTGCTGAATTGCTAAAATTAGCATTTTCTTCAAAAAAAATTCAAAAAATACTATCAGAAAAGCAAACAGTTTGGATCCTGATGAGACGCCACGTTCTGTGGCGTCTCATCAGGATCCAAACTGTTTGCAAAGACCTTTAAAATCCTGTTCCAGCACCCAAAGGGATATATGAAAGTGTCTATTATATTTGTATTATTTTTTATTATTTATCCAACTCATAACCATACTATTTGTATCACCCTATAATTAAGTTAATGTAAATATCACATTTCGTATTAGTATTAGTCATTGTAAGTATCTCCTTGTATACTTTATCTTAACAAATATGTAACACTTTTTCCTTGAAAATTAGCATGAAGTCCATTCATGGTCATTGAAAATGTTGGACTAAACCATGTATTTGATCTAGTAACCCAGTAGGCTACCAGACACTGTAATCTATGTTAATGAGGTATTTCACACATAAATTGTTAGAATCTTTGATATTACATGGTACATGTTTTGTGGCATACGTTATGTTGCCCTATATGTTTCCATTGACAAAAACAGTTTGTTCCCATTTCATTAATTGTTTGTTTTCATGAAATTCCTCATGTGAAGCAAATGTCCNGGCGTCTCATCAGGATCCAAACTGTTTGCAAAGGCCTTCAAAATCCGGTTCCAGCGCTCAAAGGGCTATTATATTTGTATTATTATTTATTATTTATCCAACTCATAACCATACTATTTGTATCACCCTATAATCAAGTTAATGTAAATATCACATTTTGTATTAGTATAACTGCGTTATTGTAAGTATCTCCATGTATACTTTATCTGTATATATTTTTTTATCTTTTGTATACTATCATAACAAATATGTAACACTTTTTCCTTGAAAATTAGCATGAAGCCCATTCATGGTCATTGAAAATGTTGGACTACACCATGTATTTGATCTAGTAACCCAGTAGGCTACCAGACACTGTAATCTATGTGAATGAGGTATTTCACACATTAAAATTGTTAGAATCTTAGATATTACATGGTACATGTTTTGTGGCATACATTATGTTGCCCTATATGTTTCAATTGACAAAAACAGTTTGTTCCCATTTCATTAATTGTTTGTTTTCATGAAATTCCTCATGTGAAGCAAATGTCCTGTAAAATGACCTTTTTTTCAAAACATCACATGCCATCATGTCCTCATTTTTTAAATATCCTTTCCGTCTTACATTATGCTCACATTCGTAATAGATGTAGGTATCATGTTACCATGGTTACCACTAGTTGCAATCATATGTTAATGTTGATGCAATTTTTACACAAAACATCACATGGCAAAGCTTGTGATAAATGATGTGTTATTGCGTCTATGGAAATACCAATCCACTAAAAATAGCTAGCACAAGTAATTAACAGGTAATGGTTAAATCTGGGAAAGTTTTGTTAAACTACTTTAAACATGCTTAGTCATCAGAAAGTGTATTAATAAACACAAATAAGCCTTTACCACTCAGATACACATTTGGATGCATTTGTAGTCCCTTAGAAAATCAAATTAACCCTTTGCATGCTGGGAAATTTGTCGTCTGCTAAAATGTTGTCTGCTGAATTTCAAAAATTAGCATTTTCTTCGATTTTTTTTCAAAGAATACTATCAGAATAGCAAACAGTTTGGATCCTGATGAGACGCCACGTACTGTGGCGTCTCATCTGGATCCAAACTGTTTGCAAAGGCCTTCAAAATCTGGTTCCAGCGCTCAAAGGGTTAAGACCTTACCTTACCTAGATTAAAGTTTTAAAGGCTTCATTTCCAACCCAGAGTTACTGATGAGCAGCAAACAGCCTATAACCTGAACAGACTGCCAGTTACTCGCAGGCTGTTCTGGTTTTATGCTTGTTGCATATAGCCATTTTATCTTTGTTCTTAGCAGGAGAGTGATAAGCCAACGTGTTCCAATGTTTAACATACATTACTAAGAAACGATATAATATTACTAGCTATTTACACCCTCTGAATACACAATTTTTATTAAGAATATTTGACTTACAATGTCAGCAACATTGGAAGCATGCAAACTCTATCATTAGTATTTTTCGGGGTTCTAAGTCTCCAAAATATTGTGAATACAAGTCGAGACCCAAATTTCTGCACATTGTTTAAAGACAGCCAGCTTCAGTCTTCAATTTCATCATTTAAAATAATAATTAACAATGAATATTAAAACACAAAATATCTTTAATGTGAAAACCTGAAAATCAGGCATTAAACATCGTACATGGCTATAAATTTACATTAATGCAAACTTAATTGCAATATAAAAAGGCTCAGCTTGAAAAAATCTTGCCAAAACATGTGTTAACACTTTCGGAAAATCTGAGCCCAGGGACATAACCTTGATCCAGGAAAACTGGGCGTAATGCATGTGCATTAAATGTCATCCCAGATTAGCCTGTGCAGTCCACACAGGCTCATCAGGAATGACACTTTCCGCTTATATGGTATTTTTCGTTAAAAGGAAGTCTCTTCTTAGCAAAAATCCTGTTAAGGCGGAAAGTGTCGTCCCTTACTGCACAGGCTAATCTGGGAAGACACTTTACGCACATGCATTAAGCCCAGTTTTCTCAAAACAAGGCTATCATACACGTTACCTGTGGTCCTTTCTCATAGAGGATCTGCAACATGAGCCATCCCCGCCCCTGCAGCAGGTAGCCCTGTAACTGGGTCACATCATCGTTCTCCGAGTGACTCGTGATGTGGAGTATGTCACTCATGAACTCTTTGTACATCTGCTTGCATACCCCCGTCATGTCACTGAAATAATGTGTCATGTCTTTCAGGTCACTGTTATGTTTAACCCTTTGAGCACTGGAACCGGATTTTGAAGGCCTTTGCAAACAGTTTGGACCCAGATGAGACGCCACAGAACGTGGCGTCTCATCTGGATCCAAACTGTTTGCTATTCTGATAGTATTCTTTGAAAAAAATCAAAGAAAATGCTGATTTTAGAAATTCAGCAGACGACATTTTAGCAGACTACAAATTTTCCAGCATGCAAAGGGTTAATGCCTATCATGGCAATACAATTGAGCCTCACTCTGTGTAAAGCGGATTAAATGCTTGTGCGTGAAGTGTCATTCCAGATTAGCCTGTGCAGTCCGCACAGGCTAATCAGGGACAACACTTTTCGCCTAAACTGGAATTTTGCTAAGTAGAAACTTTCTTTAAACAAAAAATATCATAAAAGCGGAAAGTGTCGTCCCTGTGCGGACTGCACAGGCTTATCTGGGACAACACTTTACGCACATGCATTTATCCACCTTTTCACAGAGCGCGGTTTAATGATATGTTAGCTAATCAATACAAAATTGTGTGAACAAGTCCCTTTAATGTCTGTCATGAAACTATATTATATTATAAATAATGCCGGCCATGTCACTGATATAATATGTTAAGCCTGTTCAGTCAGTAAAATAATGTGTTACTCCTGTAATGTAGCTGAAAAAATATGTTATGCCTGTAATTTCACTGAAATAATATGTCAGCCTGTCAAATCAGTAAATTAATGTCTAATGAATGTCAAGTAACTGAAATAATGTATAAAATCTATCATGCATGTTAGTGAAATACTAAGTTAAGCCTGTCTTATGAATGTCAAGTAACTGAAATAATGTATAAAGTCTATCATGCATGTTAGTGAAATACTAAGTTAAGCCTGTCTTATGAATGTCAAGTAACTGAAACAATGTATAAAGTATATCATGCATGTTAGTGAAATACTTAGTTAAGCCTGTCTTATGAATGTCAAGTAACTGAAATAATGTATAAAGCCTTTTATGTATGTTACTAAAATACTAGGTAATGCCTATCATATGTTACTGAAATACTAGGTAATGCCTGTCATATGTTACTGAAATACTAAGTTAAGCCTGTCAAGTATGTCAATGAAATAAAATGCATGTACCTGTCATGTAAATGAAATATTGTGTAACACATAACAATAATACATCATCATACCACTACACTGATATCTGCCTGATATTAAGGTCACCGTCTGATATCAATTTTTATATCACTTAAACAGGGTTTACATCAGTCACTGTTAGGAGGTTGGTCATATTACTCTGAATCAACTAAAAAGTCATACATTTTGTTAAAATAGATTCAGATTTATTAAAACAAACAATTTTGTCACCAAGATGTAATTGTATTGTAGACGAGAAAAGCAAAAAAAAACAAACAAAAAAAACAATTGTCAAATATTAAGCACAAGTGCTCATGACGTCATTATTAACACATCAAACGTCATACAACATATTCATTCCTGCTAAAAATAAAGCGTCAAAGCGATTATATTTTATTATTTCTTTAAAATTGGGATATAGAGGTATGATAAACACACAAACAGGTCAATGCCCTATTGTTGTGTAGTATATCCCCGTGGGAATAAATTAAACAACTTTTATTCTAAGCCGAACATGATATATTACAAACGATAGGGCAGTCACCTGTTATTCTCTTTTTATCATGTCAATGAACCATTGTGGAATGCCAGTCATATTATTGAAATAATATGTTAATCCTGTCATGGCACTGAAATAATATGTAATGACTGCCATATCACATAAATTATATGTTATGCCTCTCTTAATAGGCAATAACTATCATGTCTCTGAATAAATATTTTTCACTTGTCATGAACGTGAATCAATACATGTATCTAACACTTTCCTGGGTCTATTATATCATGGTTCATACTTTGTCCTGTCACTAAAATACCACAATACAAATCAATGCAAAGTCACTGAAATTGTTTATGTTTTGTGTTATGTAACTTAAATAACGTTTTAAGCCATGGTTATGTCATTGCATGCAATAAAACATTGCACATTGCAACTTAACTGAAATCATATGTTACACTATATGTTACTGAAATAATATTAAACACTTTGTCAAATTGCTATAATAATATGCTATTTCACTAAATTAATAACTTAACCTTTGCACCATCACTGAAATAATATGTTACACTTGGTTATTGCACTGATATAATTTAACATACTGGGCAATGTCACTGTAATAATATGTCACAACTGCATACACATATCCTTCCAGAACTTATCTGGTACACATATAGAAAACGCTAGAATCAACATGTATTTTATAAGTTGAAATTCTAAATTTGTACCTATTCACAGAAGCATCAAAGAAAAAGCATAATAGCTATACAAAATATTTAGCCATATCTTAATAGTTTAAAACAATAGCTCACTCATATTCTATTTCTAACTCACTCATATCCCATTTATTCACTCATATTCTATTTCTAACTCACTCATATCCCATTTATTCACTCATATTCTATTTCTAACTCACTCATATCCCATTTATTCACTCATATTCTATTTCTAACTCACTCATATCCCATTTATTCACTCATATTCTATTTCTAACTCACTCATATCCCATTTATTCACTCATATTCTATTTCTAACTCACTCATATCCCATTTATTCACTCATATTCTATTTCTAACTCACTCATATCCCATTTATTCACTCATATTCTATTTCTAACTCACTCATATCCCATTTATTCACTCATATTCTATTTCTAACTCACTCATATCCCATTTATTCACTCATATTCTATTTCTAACTCACTCATATCCCATTTATTCACTCATATTCTATTTCTAACTCACTCATATCCCATTTATTCACTCATATTCTATTTCTAACTCACTCATATCCCATTTATTCACTCATATTCTATTTCTAACTCACTCATATCCCATTTATTCACTCATATTCTATTTCTAACTCACTCATATCCCATTTATTCACTCATATTCTATTTCTAACTCACTCATATCCCATTTATTTACTCATATTCTATTTCTAACTCACTCATATCCCATTTGTAATGATAACTTCACCGAGTTTTAAATATCATGTATTTGTAAACAATGAATTACAGGCACATCAATCCTAAAGTAAAGATAAAATTAGTTAAGTTTACAGCAAATTGTACAATAGGTGAGCTACCGGTATATGGATGAGTACCCAGCAGTAAGCAACCTTATATGTCTATTTAACCCTTTGCATGCTGGGAAATTTGTCGTCTGCTAAAATGTCGTCTGCTGAATTTCTAAAATTAGCATTTTCTTCGATTTTTTTTCTAAGACCACTATCAGAATAGCAAACAGTTTGGATCCAAACTGTTTGCAAAGGCCTTCAAAATCCGGTTCCAGCGCTCAAAGGGTTATATCAAGCAACATACTATTTTACCAAAATTTACATCCCCTTTAATTCAAAGGTGTAGCACGTTTTTTATGTTATGTTGTTATACACATATTTTTCTTTGCAGTGGAAAAAATGTCTATGTCTTCCAGATACATTCTGGTTGGTTATGTGTATGCAGTTGTAACATATTATTTCAGTGAAAGTGCAAAGTTTAAGTTATTATTTACTAAAAAAGCATTATTATTTTATCAATATGACAAAGTGTTACATATAATTCAATTGATAAAAAGTGTAAAATATCATATAACTTTTTTTACAATCGCCAATTTCACAATCTGTCTCAAGGTCAGTAATCTTTGCAATACAACACTCAAAAGATAACAACAACAGATTATAGGTACAGGCCTTGGTCTCAGTCACCTGACTTAATACTATTTTATTGTATGCTTTCCGGTGGTTTAGAAAGAAATATCAGTGAATTAAAACTGATAATTCACTGTTTCAAACAGTGAAAATCAGGGATGGCAAACCTAAGCAAATCCGTAACTGGTTAACCTGTTTCGATATTCGAGCGGTTAACCGACTGTCGTTGTACCACATAAATGAAAAAAAAATATCCGAAAAACGGATACGTTTATAAACAATTACATGTATATGCAAATATATACTCTGTCTTGTTGATTGTCTTGTAACCTTATTACTTTAACCATTTTATCAATTAAATACTGTTTTTTTACAAATTTTGTTGATCCTTTAAATTGGGAATTCAAATTGAATTCAAATTGTACCCCCATGCAACGACAGTGTCGTTGGGCATAGTATGCATGTAGCTGATTTCTTGTCAGCTGCCCGTTATTTTTTTTTCCAGGCATCCGATGATAGAGGCATGATTATAGATTGTCGCTTAACTTTTTAAATACGTGATATCTGAACAAGTTGGACTGACTTTATACTGTATATTCACGTTGATGTAATATTTATAAAATAAAAGGACATGTGGTAGTCAAATGTGCTAATTGACAAGCCTTATTGGTCCGTTAATAATTTAAATTTATCAATATGTGAATAATTGAAACACAATAGAATATGAAGTGCTAAACAAACACACTGCAGATTAGGTGCTAATTGCTCGTGTGCCTGCTCACTAATCCGCTGCACCCCGATCGCTTTTGATCTGCAGGGGGGCATCACGGGGTGGTAATTGCCAATAATTTGCGATAAGATAAGCGGATTAGCCAATACATTGAAATGAAGTTATTTCTTTCCCTGAAAAGTCACAGGGGTAGGTCAGCACATAAGGTAGTCGTGAAGACTCAGCGATGACCTGTAAATAAACTCTGACATTCACACTCACACAGTGAAATGAAGTAAAACAAAACTTACGATTTGAGCATTTATTGCGTTCAACCAAAAATTGTGTCTTCTGCAAGAATAACCGAATATTAATTTTGTAACCGGTTAACCTCCTTAAGAAATGGATAACCGGTTACCTGAATAACCGTTGCCATCCCTAGTGAAAATTAACAGTGAAAATTGTCGATTATTTTCAGTGTTTTATCGGAAGTATTTTGGGGAAAATATACCAAAATAATCATTTGTAAGCATAAATAAAAAGAAAATTTGTTGGATTCTGTGGAAAACCGATTTTAAAGTAACATTAATACTCAAATATTAACGGAAATTTCGTAAATTATTTCTTAAAATAAAGTTACCCAATAACAAATCAATGTTCCTTTGGCTTATGTAAAAGCCAAAATTTCAAAACGAGATGTTTTCTGGTAACATGGATGTTTGTAGATATAAAATGCTTGTTTTTAATTTTTCGTGTCACAATTAATTCCATTTTAATGTCCCGGGACTATATCTATTCATTCGACACAATAACACTAAAATGGTACCATGTTAGTTTTCATGTGTCGTATGGATAGATATCAGTGGGGGACATTAAAATGGAAGTAATTGTGACACGAAAAATTAAAAACAAGCATTTTATATCTACAAACATCCATGTTACCAGAAAACATCTCGTTTTGAAATTTTGGCTTTTGCTATAAGGAACATTGATTTTGTATTGGGTAACTTTATTTTACGAAATACTTAACGAAATTTCCGTTGATTTT